>ML211371.1:0-32313 GCA_004369055.1 Polyporus arcularius HHB13444
CTCTGCAGGTGTCCCTGGTCCAGCAGTGAAGCAATTACGGATGCTCGCAGTCAACGCCTCTTGTATACTAAACTTAGACGTGATTCTGATACTTCACCTCTCACGCTTGGAACCTCTGACAGTCGCACCCTTCTGTTCGCCATCACGTACTTATGCAGCACTGCGTTTGATAGAATCCTTATCTCGATCCGGCGTCTAGGTCATCACTGCCTTAGAAGAACTCACTTGTAATCAGACCACCAGCATAGATAGACGGGAGCGACAGTGGTCCCTACGACAACGAGGGGAGGTTCATCCCGCAGAAGTGGGTACACGGCCCTCGGTCGACGTGGTTGGAATACAGCCGGACTCACCTCCTCCTTGCACAGAAGGCTAGAGCACTTCTTCGCAAAGTACTCTTCGGCACACGGGAAAGACAGTCTGACGAAGGCCGACATCTGGAATGGGCTGCGGGGCCAGCGGTGACTGGCGGACCTGTTCGGGCGCTTTGCGGCGTATGCAGAATGTAAGCCGTGCAATCTCTTCGTCCACAATCCGGGCCTTGTTCTCATTCTCATTGACCTTCTTCATTCTAGGGATGGCACTGTTCTGGGTGGTCGGGCCAAAGGATGGGAAGCTGACGAAGGAGGATGTGCGGCGCTTGTTTGAGGGCAGGCTCTTCTACGAGATTGCGGAAAGGAACGCAAAGGCGGCGGCAGCGGATAGAAAGGACGATGGAACGTCAAAGACCGCCTGGCATTAATCACATCCCTCTCGAGCTGCGCCCGGAGGTCCCGCAGTCGTGCATTCATGTGGGAGAGCCATGGGGACGTCATGTATGCATAGCGTGTCCCCGGTGATCGTTCTTTGATGATTGTGGTCATGCGCAAGAAGACCTGATAGAATTTCGAGCCGTCACAGGGACTGATATGCAAAGCTAAGGGATACACTCTTGCTCTAGATGCCTCACAGTGTCAAGTAAGCTCGCTAGTAAGCAGCCTCAGAGCGTATCCCCAGCAGCGACCGAGTCCCTCACCCGCCTGACATGGTACTCGCCAAGAACGCCATAGTACGTCGACCTGCTGAAGGCTCCGTCCGGGCCCAAGTCCAAGTCCACGTCCGACAACTGAAGACTGACGCGCTTGATTGTCCCATGGAACGCCCGGGAAAAGTCCTTGCGCGAGGGTTGGAGCGCCATCGAGTCGTCGCTGAAGCTCGTCTTGAGGGACAGGGAGTCGGAGCTTCCGGAGGACTCGGTAGAGATGTCCTCGAGGATGGAGATGATGTCTGTGACGGAGCTCTGGCTCGAAGAATTCGACGGGGTGCTCGTGTCTTCTTCGAGTACTATGTTGCTGGGAAGCGCTGAGGAGATGGCGACAGTTGGAGAAGGGTCGGTGGTGAACGAAGGGACGACGTCGTATCCAAGATCCACCGTCGGCACGCCATCGAGGACAGGTTTATATGCGCTCGGTGCTCGATAGGTGCGGAGATCGGTCGCGTCGGAGATAGAGACCTCCACAAAGCCGCTCGCTGGCTCGTCCGCTGGTCCCATGCCAAGAGGCGTCGATGACCGTACGAGGGCTTCGAAGTGAGAGGGGTCGCTCTCCTCAGACGAGAAGGCAGATGACTCTGAAAGAACCATGAAAGAACTCGGCGCCGCAGGCTGGGACTGGGAGAATGCGACTTCGAAGTCGTAATCGACAGGGGAGAAGGCAACTACTTCACACCGCTCCAGAAGACCGCGCGCGCGCTGCGAAGCAGGCGTAGAGTCGAGATCTTCGGCGTACAGGAAGGCAGGACTGCCGTCGCACGGATGGATGACGATCGGGGGGAGCTCGCGCTTAAAGAACGAGAGGAATTTCCGCAGAGTGCGAGGCCAGGACTTTGCATGCGCTTGACTCTCGGCGTCCAGGAGGTCCTTGGTGCGCAGTAGGCCAGTCAGCGTTGACGATTCGCGCTAGAGGGAGGACTCTATGAGTGCGTGCTCGCCAAAGGGAGGACGAGGATGATGGCTGCTCACCTTGTTCTCTGGCTCAGCTCTCCGGGACGTGAGCGCCTTGAGTATCTGCCGGTAGGAGGGTATCTTCGAGCACGCTTGCCGCGATACGGTATGCACGGGCCATGGCTGCGTAGGTTCGGTGATGCGTGGCCTCGAGCCAGTGAAGCCAGTCCAGACAGACGGAGACGAGCGAGCACTGGTATCGACGACCTCGAAGAACGGACTCTTCTTGCCGCCAGCCTCCAGGTCGAGGAAGGTGTCATCGCAGCGTTCTGTGGCGCTGGACGTCCCAGGTTGGCGATGGCGATGGCGGAAGGCGAACGCGAGAAGAGCGCCGAGGAGGAACATGGTCAGTAGCGCAAGCAGGATGAGCGCGATTATCGTCGGCAGGGTGAACACCGTGGCTGGCGATGTCGTCTCCAGGGATGTAAGGACAGTGAGTGGAGACAGAGGCGTCGGAGACATAGTGAAGGATAGTGAGTGGGTAGTAATGAACGACTGTGAAGACGGGGTGGCCGGGGCCAATGAATGTGGTGCGCGGACAAGGAGCGATGGGGTCGATGCGAATGGGGACCTTTCGTCCTTGTACGCGCTGTTGGCTGGAGGTTGACGGCGGTCAGCCGCTTGCTGACAGCTGGAGGCTAAGACCTTGCAGTGGGTGGTTATGATCGAGACCGCTCCCAGCTTGTCGTTCCCGGCTCAGCATATCTGCATACGGGATCGTTGTTGTCCAGATACCCCCACGCATAAGACCTGGCACGACGCACCACTCCGTATATCGCAGGGAATATCAAACGTGTATAGCGCAGATCAAGTGTTATGAGACGAAGGCAGAGCGTAAGTACGTGTACCGAAGCAAAGCACATGATGTGTGGACGGCGAGCAAAGTAAACTGCATCAGCGCGAGCAGCACGAGGACCGAGGCGGCCGAAAACGGGATGGAATCGAGAGCCAACAGGAGAGACCAGAAAGATGAGCCGAGAAAAAAACAACACACAGAGCGTCATGCGAGCCCGGGTTTCGAGTGCGAGGGGGAACATTCGAAGTATACGCTGTCACTTGCAGCAATCCGGGCAACAGCTTCAGATCGGAGTGCCTCGACGAACATGTCGAACCGCTTCGAGGATCGACTGGGGACACAGAAGTCCGCGCTGACGCTCGCAATGAGGGTGCAGTCACAGTCCACGATCATACTCGGAGTGAGAGTGCGGTCGAAATCCACGCTCATACTCGGAGTGAGAGTGCGGTCGAAATCCACGCTCATACTCGGAGTGAGCGTGCAGTCGAGGTACACGCTGTCTCTTGACGCGATTCGAGCAGCGGCTTCGGACCGGAGTGACTGAACGAACGTGCCGAACCGTATGGAGGACCGGCTCGGGACGACGAAGCCTGCGCTCCGGCTCGATGTGAGACCGCCTGCGCAAGAGACTGCCAGGAAGCTAGCAGGCTGTCCGTCGACGAAGAGCTCGAGGTTGCGAAGACTGCCGGAGCGTTTGAAGCTGGCGCGGAGAGGGACGTCTGGATCCCAGCAGAATTCGCTGGCGTCATGAAAGATGTCTGCTGCAGAAGACGCAGTGGACATGAGCCCCGCGTAGATTAGACCGAGCCCGACTTGCGTGGGCAAGGCAGGCTCCGTCACGATGACCTCGACTGGCCCGGCGTGCGCAGGAACAGCGCCAGCCTGAAGCTCCGCAGGGGCTAGGAAGAGAGCAGGGAAGGAGGATGAGGCGAGTATCGGCTTGAGCGGCATGAGGGAGGCAAGCTCGGAGGCATTGTACCTCGGGCTAGAGATGGGGCTGACGGTCGCAGACGAGGGATCGTCGAAATGAGAGACGTCGAAGGGATGGATGACGATCTCGGGGGTGACCGCCGCACGACGGAAGCTTGGGAGACACCTCTGCGACCAGCCCACGCTCTCCGCACATCCGACATTCAGCGTTGCCTCCCGTACCTTCACGTCCTGCTTGGCTTTCACGGCGCTGTTGAACGACACCGGATTCTGGGCGCCTTTGGTTTAGCACAGCCACGGAAGCAAGCAAGAAGCTTGGCAATGGCTGACCTGGGGCTTGCGCCAGCGAGCGAGGGGACCGGCGAAGGAGGACCAGACTGAAGAAGAAGAGCCAGTCTTGACATCCTGGCGTTCGAGGTTGTCCTGAGCGTTGCGAGTGTGGCAGCACAGCGCACAGATGTATACGATAATGGCGATGATGACCGCAAGGAGTACCGTTGCAGTAATGACGATGCCGAAGGTGAGGGAGGGCGTGAAGAACGACGCCGAGTCTGACGGGGTCGCCCTGCTAGAAGCGGTAGAGCCAGAGAGGACTGCAGCCATGGTGCTTCAGTTTTTCGAGGTTGGAGACTGATCCAACAAGAGCGGTGGCGCGGGGACAAGCAACGAGGAGAGCGAAGCTGCAACTGTACAAATCTCGTACGTCGTCGTTGGGGCGAGGCTGACATCCTGGACGGGCTCTGGCAGCAACATCCGCTTCAGTCGTCGTTGCTGTCGGGATCGAGACTGGCTTGAGCCTGAGGCGGCCGGCGACGCTTCAAGTCATACACCCAGATCCATGTTCGACTTTGGACCGGGCGTCCATGCATACGCATACGCAACTACTGCACGGCAGAGTGAACATCAGCGTCATGGAAAGCAAAGAGATCTATAGATTTGTGCTCACCTTGTCCGAGTTGACAATCTACGTCCAACCTCTGCCGGCCATTCGATCTCCGAGGACTGAGATGTCGTACAATCGTCGCGACTCGCTGTGAGCGTACCGCGATCATAGACATGTTTAAAAATTGTGGGAACACCGCCGAGCCCGCTCACCACTTAGACCGGCGAGTGTGCGCCACCATCTCAAATCCAGATTCCTGTGAGTCTCTTCGACGAATGAAGAGATTAAAGTAGTTCCTGGATTGCCATAGGAGGGTCGGCGTCGAGATATGCAGCGTGCTCGTCGTGTGTGACGTCGGCGGCGACGATGACCGAAGCGCTGGCCGCTGGCGGGCGCAGCATGAGCGCTAGTGATGGGGACCGGTTGCCAGCGCTTCGCGGCCTTGTGCTGCAACAATCTCTTCCTCCTCCCGCCCCCATCCCCCCATCCCCCCCTTCCCATCTACCCTCATCGTCCTCGCCGTCGCTCGACGGCATGCTGCCTCTGCTCATGCTGCCCTCCACGCTCCTTTTCTCGCTCCTCGTTGCGCCCGCAGTGCTCGCGGGCGACGTGCCATGGCTTCAGCCATGCAACCCGGCCCACCAGAAGCTGCAGGAAGGAACCTACCAGTTCCAGACCGACTGCGATGCCATGACCTACTGCCACAGCAACTCGACGTGCGCCCTGCGTGGGTGCCGCTCCGACGACTTTCCGTTCGGGTACAGCTCGAACGTGACGATCCCGGACAAGTGTGAGAAGGGCTCCTTCTGCCCCGACGAGCAGGACAACTGTCAGCCAGTGCTCGCCGTTGGGAGCGCCTGCCAGTTTAACCGTGATGGTGAGTACTACCTTGTTGTGGAAAAGGATAGGAGGCCGACCGCTGTTCTACGATCAAGACGAATGCGAGGGTCCTCCGAACTTCAAGGAACTCGCGGACACGACGGGCTTCGGGCTCAACTATAACGGCTCTGTCTGCCTGAACAACATCTGCATGTGCGTCTTTCTCATCTGCTGGGCGGTGTCGCGCGGGTCCGAATGACACTCTCTTAGGTGGGCGAACGTCACGGTCGGTCTGCCCTGTGTCGTGCAGAACACCGCCTACACCGCGTACGGCCCGGACGGCGAGTTTGTCGACATCGTCTCGAGGTAAGTTCATTCGTGAGGTCTCACATCTCCGACGGTGCTGTCCTGCCTCCCTCTCTCGCACCGGTTTGTCGGCGCGGCTGGGAACGAGTGCACTTCGCCTCGAACTCTTCGAGATTGGCGCCTGCGCCCAGAGCCGCCGTTATGGAATTCGTGCTTGTGTGGACATCCATCACGCAGGGGGATGCTGACAGACACTCATCACCCCCAGGGGTAATTGCAAGGTCGGGCTCTACTGCGACGCGCAACAGCTGGTTTGCGTCCAGACAAAGGCCATTGGCGAGCAATGCGACGCGGACAAGGAGTGCTCGACGTACAACTGCCTGGCCGATGGCACGTGCGGCAAGACGACAGATACTCCGGTGAAGGTCGGCGTTTGGTTGTACGCCGTTGTCGCCGTCTGCATCATCGGAGGTACGTGTTCGGGATATCGACGGAGACCCGATATACTCACGCAGATTGCAGGCATGATCGGTACACTGGTCGCTCTATACTGCGTGCACAGGAAGGACCGCAACGCCGAGCGCGAGAAGCGTGCGCAGTACTGGCGCGAGCAGGTACGTACCCGGCGGTCTTGCCTCTTCGGTCGCGTCTCACTGCGCTTCCCCCCATCAGAACGCATTCCGGCAAAACATCATGCAGATGCAGGAGACGGCGCGGCACTCGCTCATGTCGTTCAACACGCCCGGAGGCAGCCCGCGGAGCAGCCAGATGATCCCGTCGGAAGACTCGGGGGCGCCGATGAACCACGGCGCGAACAAGTCGAGCGCGCTGCGGTACTACGTGTCCGACGACGGGTCGCAGATGGACGACCGGTCGGACGAGGACCTGATGCGCAAGGGGGACCCGAACGCAGGGCGGTTCTGAGCAGCGTATTCCGATTCGCGCACGGTTGCTTCATCCATGGATTTTGAACGCGCTCACTCTACCTAGACTACCCGGGTGCGCTTTGGACGGTAGCATCTTCGACTCACTAGTATTCGGCCGTAGGCTTGGTAGACACAGAGCGGGCTGCCTGTCTTGCGCGCTCTCTCCCCATCCCATCCCATCCCCTTTCTCATTGCGACCCATCCCATCCGCCGACTACCCTGCACCCTGCCACCCCGCCCGCATCTCCTATCGAGGATCATGAACTCACAGCCCTACTTTTCTCTCTCTCTCTAGTTATGTATGCATGGTAGCGTATGGTCGAGTAATTGACTAGCGCTGCGCCGCCCGGTCTCTGTTCCCTCGTTTGTCTTGGCAGTGTATCGCAGGATTACGAATGAAAATATACCACGCTTGTATAGCTTCCTCGCCATCGCGGTGTTTGAGCGGTGTGAGATGTTCAGAAGTGGTTATGGCCGACAACTCACGAAACGTGGGCGGGAGCACGAAGCCGGTGTTGCCGAAAATAGCAATGGCGTCGAGAACGGGAAAGCAACCCTCCACCGCAACCGCCTCATCGTTCACCACCACCAGCTCGCTGCACATATCCTTCTACTGAACGGTGACCGAGTGGCTCAAGGCGACTGCCACTCTCCGTGACAACTGCGCAGCACGCACACACACACGCACACCGCATCTCGTTCGCGGGCTATTGAGCCCTAGACCTCTCACGACGACCGGGGTCGGACAGCCTTGACGACCTCCACGACTTTGACGACACGATAGCCAGCAGGTAGCACCTACCGCGATGACGAGCTCGCCGCAGCCGTTGCCTTCTCTCCCACCCTCGCCAGGTCTTGAACCGGCTCCGGCCCTGCGCAGGAACGACGAGGACATCGCACAGGCATGGCACGAAGATGAGGACACGATCACCGATGCCCGGCATCTAAACCCGAATGCGAAGAGGAGGAGTCGTAAAGGAAAGGAAAGGGCGGCGGAGAGCGATGAGGACGATGAGGACGAGGATGAGCCGGCCGCAGTAGCAGGATACCCGCCGACCAAGGAGGAGGAGGAGGAGTCTAGGAGAGTACAAGAGGTGCGTCCGGTTGCCTGTTGGTTTCATATGCATTCCCGCTCGTCCGATTGCGCCAAGACATACATCATGCTTTACGCCTCCAGAGTCGCAGTGCGCTCCGAGGCTCGCGGCGAGCCTCGTTGCTGTTTTGCATTGCGTTTTGTGCGCTCCGAGCTGTCCCTCACATCTTTGAACCTCACAGAACCTCCGCCGCTGGGAAATCGCCGAACGCCAGAGGCGGAAGGCTGCGCGAGAGTCCGCGTCTGCAGCCCCTACAAGTACAGCGGGGGGCCTCGGCAATAACGCCCCTTCGCTCCTCGCCGACCTCTTCCGGAGAGACTCGCGCAAAGTCCCGCTTGGCGGCGTTGGGACGCACCAGCAACTGTCTATGACCGACAAGGATACCGACGGCGACGCCGTCCCACTAGACGATCTCGAAACACCCTCCGTCGACCGGTTCTCCCCCGGGCCCTCGACTCCCGAACCCGTAAACCCCTTCGACACACCAAACCCGTCACGCACGTCGTTGAACATACCCGACCATTCTGCAATCATGACCGAGTCCGACACTGTGCCGGACGAGCTTTCGACTCCGGTGAAGGACAAGAAACAGCACCTCGATGTTCCTGACCGGCCCACACTGCAGGCGTCGTCGTCGTTCGCGTCTCCGGGTCAGGGCCAGAAGAGACGGTCTCAACCTCCACCACCCAAGCCGCTCGACCTACCGGCGCCCCGAGCACCTCCACCGCCTACAGACGCTCCGCACGCGAGTAAGCCGCCAGAGCCGGTCGCGCCTCTTTCGGTCGACTCATCGAGGACTACGAGCGTAGACGAAGAGAGGAGTAGGGAGCCGGCGGGGCCGGAACAGTTGAAGGAAGAAGATGCGCCGCCGGTGCGGTGGTGGCATGAGTGGTTATGTGGATGTGGGGAGGGACCGGATCGGGGTGGGGACCACCAGGTGCGTCGCGTTCTAGCCTGATTGCATTGGCTATCTGCTCACCGTTTACTGTCTGAATCTGCGCAGGCTGGGCGCACAAACCCAATGGAATAACTGCATCGCAATGTGATGCAGCATATCGTGGTGTGGTGCTTCTTCTTGTCCCGCTTCTTGTCGCATTCACGTGTATTAGTCCCATTCGGATATGGACCTTTCTCCTGATATGCAGTTGTTCCCTGTGCACAAGGACGCTCGCGATCTTACTGCTTCTTGCATCCCATATGGTCATTTGCTGTTCCTCTCCCTGCCGTAATTACCCATCCCATTTACAGTCTACTACACCTCCGACTTCTGCCTTCGAAGGTGAAGATAATACAGCATTGGCGGAAGCACAGCTACTTACTCGCCGCGGACAGGGTTCATCAGGCGCGCCAACCAACGTCCTCACATGTGACAAGATGCATCTGGCATGTCACACCGCGTGGCTGAGCAAAACCACAAACTTCCACTTTCTGACACTGACTGGAGTGCGAACACAATGGCTGCGATCGGAATGAGTTGTTCGAGGACCGGGACAGAATCCACTGCCTTAGCTCACGCCCAAGCTCTCTGGCAAGCCCTTAACCTCTTCTCATTGAAGAACATATGACACGCCGTCATTGTCCGCCGGGTCGGAAGGCCAGTCCTTTGTGAAAGCGATAGGTGAGCTCAATAACTGTCGGACTCTTTATTGTGTCAGATTACCCAATGACTCCGGCTGGCTGAATTGTGGTCAGCCGAGCCGCTGCGGGTGAGTCGTTGCGAGCTCCGAGCAAAGCTTCCCTTGCGCTTTGAATGCACAGCATGCTAACAAAGGACCGGGAGTGGCTTGCTCCGGCTGTGGTCAATGCCCTGCCGGGTCCTACCGAGACCGACCGTGTATAAAACCCCCCGCTACACAGACCGTCCTTCAGACAATTCCTCCCTCCCTTCCACATCCAATATGAGACGCCACCCACTTCCACATCCTCAGCTGCTCATCTCAGCCTTCTCTCACAGACAAACTTCTCAACATCTTACCTTTGTGTCAAGTGCTGTAGTGCAAACCTGCTGCACAACCACCAGGTATGTATCTCGCGCTGTCTCCGGCTCGATTGCTCTTCTCTGACCTCGACCACTCCAAGACGGTTGCATTCCTTCGGGACCCGATGGACTGCACGTCCGACGTCTTCGGTGGTTCCGACTTCACCGTGTCGGGTTCCCCGCAATACTGTTGAGGGGCATCGGAGATGGTTGGCGACGTTCGAGACACGGCGTGCTCAAGCTCTGCGACGCATGCACGAACAGCTCACCGACGGTCTGCATATGTGATGCACCCACTCGAGCTCTATGTCATCGCGTGGGCCACCGGAGGAACTGGTTCGACCGTGGTGACGCAGGTAAGTACGATTTGGTTTTGTTCTCGGTCCGCAACGGCTCATCAGGACGACAGGATGCCTCCAGCGAATGGCACTCACCCCGACACATCGTTCCCACTCTCGGCTTTCCTTCGCGTCGCCCGCCGACCGATACCGCAGATGCTCATGGGGCCTTCAATCCCTCGCCCCTGGATCCCGGTCCGTCTCGCTCGCCTTCGCAGTCCGTCCTTTCCTCGCTGGGAACCTCAGCTGAACGTTTCAGCGACGTCAGCGTGCAGGCAGACCCAGCAGAGCACGAAGAGGCCGTTTCGCGCCGCCCGGCTGAAGAACGCTGGGAGAGTCCTCCGCAACCCGCCGGATCTCCGAAAGTTGGTGAGACGGTGAGGCAGCAAGCGCTGTGCTGAGGACTCTCTGCGACGGACTGCTCCACAACGTTCTCCTCGTCCAGAATCGCTGGTCAGCGAGGTGACAAAGTTCATGGACAGCGAGATTCTGCAGACCATGGCTAGCGAGGCGTTAGAGATGGAGGGCGGGGACATGTTCCAAGACGTCGCTCCCGGTTCGGGGACGTCGACAACTTCGAGCGAAGCCGTATTGCTCACGGCGATGCCCCCTCTCGTTCAAGACTACTGGTCGGTCGTTCAGCGTAACAAGATCCGGCTCCCCCCGGCCACTGTCGCGCGCTGGGTGACGGGCGGCGTGCTTGGCACCGGCGGATATGGCCGAGTGTACCTTGTGTACAATACCGCAACCCGAGAGCAGTGCGCCATGAAAGTGGTGAACTTCGAGAAGACGATATCCAGTTCTTGCTGCCGAGGCCTGATCAACGAACTGCGGGTGCTACATCTCTTGGGTTCAGATCAATCAGCGATGCCGTTCTTGCTTCGGCCGTACCTGTTGGACGCGCGGTGGGCTTGGAGGTCGGAGGCGAAGTATCTCCACATCCTGACCGATGCGCATAGTGGAGGGGACTTGGAACAGTACCGGTGGAAGCTGACCGAGGATAGCCTGGCGCTGGTGTGTGCGGAGCTGGTGAGCAATCTTCTTTTCAATCTAGCATCCCGCGGGTGTCACTGAGACGAAGACTGGTACAGGTGCTAGGTCTGAATCATTTTGCACGCTCCTGGCACCCAGAGAACTCCACCGTGTACCCGACACAGTCCCCGCCTCTACAGCCACGCTCGTGCGCTCCCGTAAACGGCCAGACCATCAGTCTCACACGGTATCCAAGTCTGCAGGTGAGTTCAGTTCGAACAAGGAGGCCACATAAATTTACATTGGCTCAGGATCGCTATGATGATTGCCTATACCCTGGCGAACCCGCCTGCACTCTCACATTCAAGACCTCGTCAATCCGCACTCAGCACGCACAAGTCGTCTTATATCCCCCAAACTTCCAACGCCAGGCCCCCAGTCTACTAACCCCTTTGCAGAAGGTGGCCATCGTTCAACCCGATCTCTCGAAGCAGTGAGTCGTGTCTCCAACTGCAACGCGCCCAGGTGCTCATGCGTGCCTGCAGCGTCCATGATTATTTCCATGCCTACATCCCATGTTCAGGCTTTCGTAGACCCGGACGAAGCGAATGATGCACCCGTGACAGACTATGCAGGGATCCATATGATCTCTGCTGAAGAAGCTGTGAATAGTCGAAAATATGTAGTGATCACCATAAAAATGTGATTTGCTGCATGACCGCTGTGTGATATCTTTGGTCGCAATCGCCGCAACGCCGCTCCCCAACAGCACATGTATGTAAGACGTCTAAGTCATGTCCATCCGCGACAGCCTCTTGTCTACCGGGCTGAATAGCAGCGGCCCCAGGCGACTCTGCGAGACTCGGTGGTGTGTAGCGAGTATGCGGCGTAAACGTTTCGCGCCCCGAGGAAGGCTGTCGTCACATCAGCGTCACTTCAACGGGAGATTCGCTCTGCTAAGACGCTCACCTACACAGTGAAGCGCGGCTGAAGCGATCTTCTGAGACTCTGTGAATTCGTAGTGTGTCCGTGGTCGTATCGTTACAATCATGGCAGTGGCTTTCCGGAGTATGACACATCCGAGAAGCCGAGACACAACTCCGGCATTGGAGCTGCGTCATCTGGGGTTTTCCGACCGCTCTGGGGCGGGGAAGGCATCGCGACCAGGACCCCGACGCGCAACTGAGACATGTTATCCAGTAGATCCGGTCGCCCGAGTGAATGTCGTGAGCTCGATCGCCTGGAGCTCGGAGACAGCGATCGACTGCTGCGGCTGTCGCACAACGATGACGACTCTTTCAGATCCGAGTACGACGATTGTTTGTGTATGGACAGCGGCTAGAATCAGAAGGGCGGGCCGCTCAGGTGGTTAACTGGAGCTGGGCTCGCGGACGGGCTCACCCTCAATTGCCGCCACGGTGCGGACATGATATGACCCCCACGACTGGTACCCATCAGCGCGACTTCGCAAAGCTTGGGCTTCTCTACGCCGTGGTCTTGACGATACAAGGGCATGACGCGCTCGGACCCTTGCATCTTCCGCAAGCAAAGCCACAGAGGTATGAGAATGGCGATGGTGATGATGACAATCGGGATAATGACAGTGGTCGGTATCTTGGCATGGTTCTGGCC
The DNA here is from genome assembly GCA_004369055.1 of Polyporus arcularius HHB13444. NCBI lineage: Eukaryota > Fungi > Basidiomycota > Agaricomycetes > Polyporales > Polyporaceae > Polyporus > Polyporus arcularius. The sequence goes on from ML211371.1 coordinate 12,656, forward strand.
GATGGTATCAGGAGGCGGAGTGCCTGCATCGAGGTTCTGCGAATCCAATCGTGAACCTGAACCGCCGGTCTGCCAATAGGGGATGCACGTTAGCACACAGGCTGAGAGGCCCGAAACCACTGGACTTACCCAGTGATCAATAGCTACCATCTTGAACGTTATTGTGGGTGGCAAGGGACAGGAGAGTCGGAGGATAGGGCTTCAAGCAGCGCATCGTAACCTGATTGCGGCTTCATATAAGTACTAGGGGGTACGCGTACTACGTACCCGCAGCGCTCTCCTATCCGTAATTTCGGAACGCTGCTGACTCACCGTAGCACTTAAACCTCGTCTCGGAGGCAGTGACTCCTGAACGTTGAACATGCCTGCAGAACGGCGTCTTCGAGTCATAAACGGGTTCTCATGACAGGCTTCCGCCGCGATCGACACGGTCAGCCGATACCCGCGGAGGTCCTCGCCACCGCCCGCAGCGAGATGCTGTGATGCTTAGCACTAACATACGATCGCTGAGCCTCATGCAGAACGGCATGTTGCAATAGGATTTGAAAGCGCCAAGGTGAGTGTTCGGCCGACGAATGTGTTGACCACTTGATTCTTGAAGCACTGGGCGCTCAAAGTCAAGGGCGATGTGCTGAAGAATGGAGATCTCTCGGGCCGTATGAGCAGCAAGAAACAACTTACTCGAGGGGATCTCGGGGGCCAGAGCGCGGTTGCTTTTGGAGCGAGGAGGATGTTCGAATGGATCGGCGTCCAAGAGGAAGACGGTGCCGTCGCGTGAAGGCACCCCGTGGCGCCCAGTGACCATGACTCGAACGAGATGCGTCCGGCACCCTGTATCGTTCCCATAAATGAGGTCTGAACCTTCGGGACACGTTGGCCATGAATTACATAGCTCTAGTGGACGGTCAGCGTACAGATCAATCGTGTATGTGATGTACTGTACATGTGTTGAGTGGAGAATATTGGTGAGTCATGGCAAGTAAGTAGTAGCTACACTGGGGAATACGTAAATGACAGATAAAGGACGGAGATAACGATGCTAGAAGTACAAGTACACGCTATACACAAGCACAGACATGCGCTCACGTCACTGGAGAACAAGCAATAACAAGCAGAATAGCATGCTCGACTTGAAACGAAAGGAGTCCTTGTGAACAAACAACGGCACACTCAAAGCTCTAAAGAATAATAGTAATGACGGACAACGGAGGCAAGAAGTAAAACTTCGAGAACCACGATTGCAACAGCTATCACGCCTGCGTCCCGATGCTAGTACTGGTGCGCGAACGCCGAGGGGAAGTGGATGACCGGGTCGCGCATTGCCTGCAGGAAGTCTGGTGAAAACTGCTGCACGCCGAACGTGAACTCGGTTGTCGACGGCACCGACATGCCAATTGCGACCTGTGGCACCGTCTGCTGCTGTTGCTGGTCAAGCACCGGCCACCACGAGTCGTACCCGGGCATGTACCGCACGAACACGTCCGCACCCGTATCCGCAGCTGAGCGCATGCCCGCTGGGTATGTCTGCGATACGTTGGGTTGGCTGGAGACGGCCTCGGTTCGCGGGTCGTATGACCCGCGTACGTAGTGGGGGCGTAGGGGATGCTGGGGTAGGTGCGGAGAAAGCTCGGGGACAGGTTGTAGTTGACGGCGAGGCAGGGGCAGAGGCGGCGCACGAGTCGCGGCGCCAGGGTGTCCAGAGTATAAGAGATTGATATCTTGCTCGAACGCAACCTGTGCCCGACGTTTCTGCTGCCGTAAGTTATCGCCAGAAGGTGCACTGGCGCCAACATAAGTATTGTCTATGAGGACCTGGGCGTTCTGAATGAGATGGCGAACGCGGAGCGCGCTCGTCCATGTACGCTGCGCGTCGTCCGGACGTGTCAACCTCATGGCCCTATGCAGAACGCGACGAGTGACTCACCTCCATGCCAGACAAGGCGCTGATGCACTTTGTCAAGCCGACGCTCGCTTGCGTGTCCAGAGGCTTGTATCGCACTGCAAGAACAATGCTAATGTCAGCGGAACACGCCAGTACAAAGAAGAACAAATGGGAGACGTACACACGACGACACTCATCACGCCGGCGGCCTGGATACAGTTCGCCAAAAATGGGGGCGCCCACCGCATGTTGTACTTCTCATGATAGAGCAACGCTGTCCGACCCAGTGAATACGTTAGTACTATGTACTTTGCGCACACGAAGCTGGCGGATACACTCACCGAACGAGGCGACCTGGCTGGCAGCGCTCTGGCACATGTCGTACGATTCCCACGGGACAGGATCGGGATCCAGCGAGGGCGAGCCCTGCCTTGCCAAGCTGCGCATGAAACTCTATGAGCCATCCTACTTCACAATACGGGGGATGTATGTCACCCACTCTGAACCTTTTGGTATGCTATTGGCAAGAAGACCGTCAGCAACGCAATCTACGCGGGAGGCCGCGGTGGAGAGCACTCACAACGGCCTGTGCGTCAAGATCACGGTCGCCCAATACTGGATGTGCATGGCGAGGATATGCGGGGCCGGACACGGGCGATTGCTCTTGATGCTGTAGTTCAGATGCTCCGGGAGTTCCAGGTGCCACTGCAGCAGGCGCTGGTGCAGCTGTTCCCGGAGTGCGCGGCTTGGTATCGCGGTCGCGCGTGAGACGCGGTAGATCTTCGCGAGCACCTCTCCTGTAATGACAACTGCCCACAGAACGCAGGCACGTCAGACGAGGGCCAAGCGAGGGCCAGGAAGAGACAGCGTACAGAGGGACGAGAGGTAGTGGAAGTATCCGGTGTAGTTCGCGGGGACGGGTGCCACACGCCCGCCCAACGGATCGGGCGGACAAGGTTGCCACATCTTATCCGCGTCGTCCTGTGCATAGGTAGACATCAAAATCAGCATTCTCGTCAGACGGCAAAGGTGATACACATACCGCCGGGATGTCTAGCAAGGGCGTCGAGAAGTCGCCCTCGTGGATACCGATAGTGCGCCCCAGGAACAACGCGGAGAACTTGTCCGCCAGACAGCACGACCACCATATCCGCTTCCGAATCGACTTTTCCTTCTCCGTGAAAAGCTCGCGCCCGTTGTGCATCCACTTGTCCGGGTTGCGGTTCAGGCCGAGGTCCAGAGCCTGCACGCCCAAGAATGTCAGTAACAGAAGCGCGCGTAGGAAATTGGTCGGGAGTCCGCTCACCATCCGCGTCGCCATGCCTGTACCAGGGAGAGGTCATGTGAATCGCATGATCCAGTGAGTTGCCAACGAGATGGACGTACCGATATGCAACCATCCTTCCTCCAAGCTCCCTAACGAAAGAAAGACACACACTCTCAGCGACCGCCGCGTCCCACACACAGCAAGTAGACACGCACCGATCCCAAACTCCCTTGTCCCCAGCAATATGAGCGCCTGGACAGTTGCCGACCGGCTCTCGTGGTAAATGGCGTCGAGGATGACGCGTGCGCGCCGCGAATACTCGTTCGCAGGGTCCTGGAGATCGCCCGCCGCGTTCTCGGTCGGGTCGAGGTGGCTCGCGGCGTACGCGAACATCGCGAGGAGCAGCAGCTTCGAGAGGCGCTGTGGCCGCTCGGGACGCACGTCATTCGCGCTCTGCGCCGCGTGTGCATCTTCCTCTGGGTCTTGCAGTCTAGCACCGTGAGGATACCATGACACCATAGACGGACATAAACCGAGCAATGGCGCAGGTGGGAGGTACCGCCAGGGATGGGCAGGAATGAGCAAGGGGCATTCAGCATGTCGGGCGGCGATAGGGGCTGCGCGAATGATTGCTCACCCATATCTCCTGCAAAGAGCATGGTTAGAAATGGTTCTTACGACGCGTACCGGCGACTCACTGAGCGTTGTATTGGAGCATGAACGATTCCTCGTCGATTACCGGCACCGCGGGGTTGACGTACGTAAAGTACACCCGGATGAGGAGGTCCTGGACCTCCACAGGAGGGAGGGCGACAGACTGCTCGACCGCGCGCATATGGTCGACTTGCACGCGCGCCAAGCCGGGGCCGGGCCAGTATTTCGCCATCGGGAACATCCTGTCTTGCGTCAGCGAGACGGAAGCTTTGCGGGGACGAGGCTTGAACGCGGCTCACCAGATACCCTTCGAGTTGCGGTCGTCTGTCCGCTCCGTCCGTGCGAGCAGCTGAAGTCCTGCAGAGTTCCCGTGGTAGCGGACCTGAGACCCCCGCGGCGAGTCAGTGGTGAAGCTCTGTACTACACTGCTTGAAGGAGTCGTCCTCGCACCTCTCTGTTCTCGTCGATGGAGAGGTTCCCGAAGGCGTCCGCACAGTCGCCCAGGTCGTCCCCTTCCGGGTCTGTCAAGGCAGCGCATCGCGACGAAGGATGAGCATACCGCTCCGATGGAAGCGCACTGGTGCTGCCGGTCGCACCCTTCGCTGCCACTGACATCGCCGTGGCGCTTGAGGCGGACGCGGGACGCGGCGCAGCATCGTAGCTGGCTGTCAGGATAAGCCGAGAAGGACCTTCGAGCCGCCTTTTAGTTCTGGGAGGCTCAGAGTCCAAATCGTCTACGGAAAATTCACTGGGTGACCGCGCTGTCCGGGGACTCTGGCTCGCCGACTGGCTGAGCGTGCGGCTTCCGCTCGAGGGGGTGCCCATGAGACGCGCCGACAGCTTGTCCTGCCACGCCAGCGTCGGGCGTGTCGTCTGGATTTGCGGGTCTGCAGAGGGACGTCGCATGACAGTGAGCGACTTGTGCGGCTGGTTCGGAAGCGGATGGAGGTACCTGATGATATGACGGACTCGATAACGTTCTCGCGGGTTGCGCGCGACTGTCGGCGAGAGCGATGGCTGAGCGACCTGGGCTGCTCCGCAACGATCGATGCGAAGAAGTTGTCCTTGGACGTGTCGATGGCGCGCTTCTCACGCCCGATTTTGCCCTACGGGACCCGGGCGCAGTACGGTCAGCGACGGGACATTTGCGGGTTTATCAGAACACGCACGAAGGGACCGGCGTCTACGCTGTCGAGGATGTAGGCCGCCAGCTCGTCTTGTCGCAATTCGTCGACGATAGACTGTGCCCGCGAGTCTGCAGAAGACATGATTCCTGCCAGCACGCTTTCGACTTGATGCAGGCGATGTTCCAGCGCTTGAATGTAGCCCTTTGGTGGGCCTCTCCGGAAGCTAGGAGCTAGCGGGCACGCTCAGTGACGGCTGCGCGCGAGAGCTGCAACTGAACCATACCTGTATATGTACATACTGCCGTTCCAGGGATATCGTCAGGAACGTCAGAAAATCATTTGCCAATCAGCGAGGGCGGCGATCCGTGTAAGATGGAGGAAAGAGCTGGACGTATCTCGAACAACGCCTCAGACGCGGCGGTCGCGTGGCGCAGAACATAACGCATAGGGGATCGCGCGGGCGCGACTCACGCCGCCGGACGTGCATGCGTCCTTTAACCATGGTACAAGGTGCGCACCAGCTCTGACACCCACACTACACACAATGTGCCCCCACCCCCGCAGACAATAGTCAAGGAACCCATACCTGAGCTGGAGGTAGCGCACGTCTTGCAGGGTTCTCCTTCTGTCGGCGACGGCTCGCACTTGCTCTTGGACTTCCTGCACTTGTCGCATGCTGTGCCCGGGACCGCGTGTCAGCACTGTGTCAGCGGAACAGTCGCCGTGCCGAGACATAACCACCAAGACTCCGACGCACCTTTCGAGATCCGCTGGGACTTCCCTTGACCTGACGGGCCCGCTCCCAGGGACTCGTCCTCGGATCTATCGCCAAGATCACGTTGCTCCGAGGCTCCCTTCCCCGAAGGCATTTCTCTTACCGGGTTGAGCCGTCGTGTCGTCGCGCGACTACTGCGGCCACACAGCTAGCGTTGCCCTTCCAGTAATGATACCGAGACAACGGGGCGCGGCGGATAGGGTGTGCTGGTATGCACGGGCTTGTGCGTGACTTCGGCACTAGGTCGCTGTAGGTCCACGGTGATCCAGAGAAGGTGGTGGTGGGTCCAAGTTAACCCCTGGCAGTCGTCCTCGCGGCCGTCGCTGATGTCGTCGTCGTCGGTCCGCGTATAAACCGTGAGAAACTGGTTGGCGCCTGGTGATGGCTGCTGTGGACGATTTGCAGAGAACGCGAGCATACTTATATACCTCTCGTCCTCGCCGAGCACTACGTATACACTTGACATCAGGGAGAGAAATGACTCTGCATAACGCACGATCTAGAGCTGGCGCCCCGTGAGCTCCCGACGTTGCAGTCAGCACAAGGTCCGCATCTACTGCGCTTCTCGTGATTGCTTGGGGCAGTTTTGTTTCCTTCCACAGACTTCAATTGGCTCCTGCACGCGCTGCCAGCACTCCGTTGAATTCAGCGAGGACAAGGTTATAAGTCTAATCCCGCCTCTCGCCAAAATGCCTCTCTCAACGTCGAGGGTTATACCTTTTCAACTACCAACAGGTTGGGGGAGCCATGTGGGACTTCTTGAGGCCTCTGAATTGCCTTCTGACCTGCCTCCGACTTTCGGCGCATTCCACAGCGGCGCCAGTATCATGCTTCGGACCGTCGTGCATGGTAGTCAGCAGAACTTGTATGGCCGGGCGTGGCGCCCTCCCCAATACAATTGTGTCTCTCAAAATGAGTCAGCACTTGGTCAATCACCCGCGGGACCCTGATAGCAATTTTCGTTCCTTCTCGACCTCCTTCTTGACCGAGAGAAGTCGGTGCGACTTGCGCCCGGGCGACTCTACTACGGGAGCGCCGAACATAGTAAGTCCTCCCGGTCATGAGCGAGGGCACCGAGTTCCCTAACATCTTCCACCCAACCCGATCTCGAACCATTGTACATCGCAACGTTCGCGCTCATGTCCGCGAATTGTGCATCCACTGATAGCCAATGGGGAGATAGAACAGCGGTCCCGGGTCAATCGTCGCCCAGGTAGAGGTCCTTCCGGGTCCACGGCGCCCAGCCTCGTACATCTCGTGCAGCCTGCGCCGTAACTCCAGCGGATGCACCCTCACACTCTACCTCTCATGTCGAGCCGCCGCTGAATCCTGTAGTAAAAATCTTGCCGAGGGATATGGGCCCGAAGAGACGCAGATTATGCAACAAGAGCTACAGCGAGTCAATCGACCCCGGCCAGAACCCCGGCCCGCCCTTGTTGATCTCATACCACGGCACATCATGCGCCAACAGCACCCTCACACGCGGGTACGTCTCCACCAGCTCCCGGATCCTCCTCATATGCAGCGCCGCCGCCTCCTTGTCCCGATGCGCGCACCCATACACCTCATGCGTCGGGATGCTCGCCTCCCCAGTAATGAGCCTCCAATCGTGTGCGCTGTCGCCCGCAAGGTACACCCACCCACCGTCGGGAGACGTCCGCGCGAGGAGGTTGAGGTGCCCCGGGCAGTGCCCGTCCCCAGCGTCGACGATGTACATGCTCCCGTCCCCGAAGAAGTCGAGTGCGTGCGGGAAGGGTCCGAGCGCAGGCCAGCGCTCGGGGTCGAGGAAGCGCGTGCGCTCGAGCGGGACGAGGTCTGCGCGGTACAACGTGTTCTGTTGCTTCGGGTACCCGTCCTCGATGTGAGAGCGCGCGTGTTCCCCGACGAGGAACGTGGCGTTTGTGTATGGGCCAGCGTCGCCGATGTGGTCGAAATGGATGTGCGAGAGGCAGATGTACTTGATGTCTCTGGGTGTGAGCCCACCCTGGGCGAGCGAGTCTGCTGCGTCTGCGGGCACGGACACGCCGAACGTCATATGCTTGATGCGCTCGAGGTACGCAGGGGCGAGGAGGTTCTGCCAGTCCTTGCGCACTCCGAGGTCGAAGACGAGCGTGTCATTGGTCTTGCTGTGGCGCAGGAGGAAGGCGAGAGCAGGAAGGTTCGCCCGTTCTCCTGGCTTTGCGATGTCGATCATGTAATCGAGAGGAACATCGACGAAGCCCGCCTCGAGCGCGGAGAGCAGGCAGTATGCTTGGTCTGGTCTGTGAGTGGCTAGATCCGACATTTGTCTTTACCATCTTCCGAACCGCTATGGGGAATATAAAGCATTCCTCACGCGTTGGGAGTTCCGCGAAGTTGATTCGTCAGCTGGAGGTGAGATATGACGCACACTCAGGCCCACAGTTCGCGAAAACGTCCTCTCCCGTTCGTCGTACAGCACTTCCTCATCCATTCGTATGTCAAAGCAGTTATGTCCGTGACATCGGCAGACTACTGGCAGCATTGATCGCCTACTCCGACCTTTGTTCACGTTCGACAACATCCCCGCGAGTTCTGCGCAGACTTCCCTCACGTCGATGACACCTTGACGACTTCATCTGCCGCCGCCTACACGTATCTGCCGAGAGCCTACCTAGGACAAACGACAGTGGTCAGCCTCCGCCTTGCATCTTTCCTCTCCCACCGTGTCAAGGCCCCGATTGCGCAGCCAGCCCGTTGCCTCCTTGCATCCCGTTCTCGAGCCGCCACCCTCGGACCAGCACATCGACAGCCGGCACGGGCCAGGATCGTCCAGCACAACTGGAGCCACAAGCACGACCACCTCTACATCCACCGTTCTCTCGACCGGGACCAACATACCTGCCGCTGAGCCTCAGCCGCACGACCAGGCGCATCCTCTCACCGCCGTGCAGATTGCGGGTATCGCACTTGGCGGTGCGCTTGGTGTGCTCTTGCTCGGCGTGCGGATATTGTCTTGGCACTCGTCGGATAGCGAAGAGACTGGGCTCATCGTGCGGCGATAGTCCCATCGGGTCGGGTACATGGCATGTCCCCGTGGTCATGTGTAAGTTGAAGAAGGTGCTGTAGTAAGGGGCTCCTCTTCCGGTGACCACCACCACGATTTCTTTCCCACGGTCAATAGCACAAGGAGCAGCCACACCGTGCGGATAATAAGTACATAGACCTTGATGATGCCTGCAGCTCATCGTTGCTTCCGTGCAATCGAAGTGTATCTGTGTACTTGGTTCTCATGAGTCATAAGATGGCTCGTTGCTTGTGTTCACTCTGTGTCTATGCGCGTCTTCTCCGCCTCGCATGGGCTGTCAACTCAGGCAGGCAGTGCGGACCGCAGCCCACGTGCATGCCATACCACGGTCGATGTGGCCATCGATGACTCCTCATCCTCGACGCTGCTCTCTCTCCATCCACCGCCGTCTCGCCTGGCATTCAGCACACCGACAGTTGTACGCCTGCTTCTTCGGTGAGTACTGAATACTGTCATGACGATCGCAAGGTCACGCCGACCTGACGTGGATGGTCTATCTGTAGGACATGCTTACGTTCCCGAGAGAACTGACCGACGAGATCATCGCATGGATCCCGATTGTGTGCGACCGCGTGAAATACAATGAACGCGAGACGTACCGCACCCTGCTCAGCTGCTCTTTGGTCTGCAGCGCGTGGCTGCCCGCCAGCCGGCACCAGCTCTTTTTAATGCTCCATATCAATACTCCAGAACGGTACGATCTACTCGTATCCCGGGTTCTGCACTCGGAGAAGATGAGGATCCATCTGCTGTCTGTCCGCTCAGTAATATTTGTCACCAGAGTCAACGACACCCTAGGGAGCACCGATTCCCTCCTTCGGAGACCGTTCGTGCACGAATTCGCAGGCCATCTTCCCACTGTGACACATATGGCTTTCTTCGATCAGAGTGCCGACCCATCCTTCAATTTCTTATCACACCCCACCTCCGCGATGGTCATATCCCGGTTCTCACTGGTGCGATCATTGTCGATCTCCCGCTGTATGTTTCCTTCCTTCAGAGCGCTTTGTCGCACCCTCACCGCGTTACCCTCCTTGAACAATCTGGAGCTAAATCTCCCATCATGGCCAGAGCCTGCGGCCGACCTCTCCACTCACCTCTCGCATGGCGCATCCACCGTCCGTCGGCCTGCCCTATTAGCTTTGGACGTCATATGGGACACCGATTTTCCTGATCGACGTTGTGCTCAGCAGTTTATGGCTTGGTTGTCCGAGACGGCCACATCGTCGTCGCTACTAGAACTGAGGGTCAGAGTCCTTAACTGGGAGCATGTCAAAATCGAAGATATGGCGACCTTTGGTCCATCCTTTTTGCGCTTCGGACAAGGTTTACGCGTATTAGACATTTACTTCGACTTTGGTGAAAGCGGCATTCCAGGTCCGTCAAGTTACTCCTTCGTCCTCTCACATCCCTGATATTTAGCTGAGCTTCTCTTTACAGAACTCAAGCCGTTTTTTTGCACCCTTACAAGCCTCAAGGTCCTTTGCTTGCGCTTCGAAGGCTGCGCCATGTCTGATACCTGGGTCCAGATAGAGACACTCGTGTGCTCCCTTCCCCATCCAACACAGCTCATGGAGCTCATCCTCGTTGTTGAGTCCGACTCTAGCCCGTTCAATCTTTCATATTTCGACGGTCTCGAAGCTCTTGATGCGACTCTGCGGCCTGAGCTATTCAAAGAACTTCAGGCCATGAAGCTTCATGTCTATTATCGCAAAGAAAAGCGCGACCCGGAGGAGGGACCAGCGAAGTCTATCCTGGAGGCTGTAGTCAAGTACAAATTACCGAAGCTCTTCGCCCGGGATATCATCGAAGTATCCGCTCGTGTTTTGCCAGTAAGTACAGGGACCACGATGCAATTTATACCAATTGACTGCTCTTCTAGCCCCCTTGACGGTGAGCCTCGCACGGATCCCGACGCCGCGCTGTCCTAGGTGGAGCCACGAATCCTATTTTCTGTCACTCGGTCTCTTCAGCATCTGCATCTCCGTGCCTATCCGGTCCAGGACGCGGGCGAGGAGCTAGATGTTCTCCTCAGCGAACTATCGGCTCAACTCGCCCTTCGCGAATCTCGACCGATATCTCATTCGTACAGGAACCATGAATATACTATGCGAGCTCACTGATTGTGTCCGAACTTCGAGCAACCCGGAAGACGTGTTTCCTATGCTTCAGCACCCGCTCCTCCTCAGCACCTGCATCGGCTACGGCGTGCTCCTCGCCCGCATGAACTCCCCGCTCGCGAACGCATCATGTTGTACGTCCGCTCGTGCAGCGCGATCTACCTCGGCGGCCGCTGCTTTATAACCGCTCTGCTCCTCCCACCGCATCCGCACACAAGGACATGTCTCCATATCCCCCCCTCGCGCGACCCAACTCTTCCAGTTCATCCCCGTCGCATCCTATGTACATTGAAGACGTATCGCCGAGCACATCCTTCAGGACGAACCGCCGGGTGCACACCCAACCGGGGTCGCGCGCGAGGAGGGGGATCTGCACGTCGTCAAAGCAGCGATTGAAGGCAGCCCTCTCATCGTCACCGTCACCGTCACCTACTTCCCGATCGCATTAGGCACATCGTCGCTGCCGCTCCGGCCTTCGAGGGAGAGTGACCCAGTGCGACCTTTGTGCGGCGGGCTCAGCGAGAGTCCCAGCGCGACCGTTGTGCGACGGGTTCGTACACCCTCTCATCAGCCGGGGTTTGTTGGGATCTACGGCGCCCTCCGCCTGGTCTGTATTCCATCTGACGCCTTTGCGATGTCGTACGTGCAGTCGCCTGGCTCAGGGAGCTGGGCAGGGCTATGCACGTCCATCGGAGAGGCGAAGTCGTAGAGCCCCGTCCCAGTCCGCAGCGGTCAAGCGTGTGGCGGAGAGGAAGCGCGGTCCGGCGGCCAGACGTGCTCGACAGCTCGATAGCAAATGAGCGAAGCTTGGAGCGTCGGTGTAGGTCAGCACGAGGCTTCGGGAGGGGACTAGCATGGCTCGTAGGTTGTTTGAGGTGCGGCGACGGCGTGGAGAGTGTTGGTGAAGACATCAGTTTGCACGGGTTGAAAGTATCTTGATTATTTATTGGCAGGCCCATCTCCCATGAACGAATTGTACGAGTACTTACTGGCGTCGAAGTAACCGTCAATGTATCGTTGGGCGCGCTCATCAGGGCGAACGGCTTGTAGAGCACACGTCACGCTGAATGGTGTCGACTAAGGGACGAGGGTAGTGAACCAGCCTGCATTGAGTGCTTAAGCGGCGCGACAAGAGGCCCTAGAAAAGTGGGCAAGGAAGGGACATGAGGAGTATGCTCACCCGTTAAGAGGGCCGCGCGTTGTTGTAGGACAGTGGCAGGACTGTCGGACTGTTGACCTCGTGGTGAGCGAACATATTCGTGCTGGAGTTGCGCGTGAAGCGACGCGGGTGTAGATGTCAGGTCTGTGCCAGTTCCCGGGACAAATGTGCTTGCTAGACAATGGCCTGGTGCAAGAGACGGGGTAGATCACATTTGGTAGGAGGAGGAGGAGGAGTAATATTTCGGCAGGCTGTATGTAAGTTACAAGCGTCTACCACGAAACCTACTTAGATGGCGCCTATGCAGGAGAGTCGTCTGGGCCCATCGAACGGTATGACGAACAATCTATACAAAGTCGGGGCAGGTGCAGTGCGAGGCCGAGCAGCAAACCCTGCAACAGGAGAAGCTCCTACAGCCAAGGACCAGTCCTCCAGTCCGAGGCGCAAACCAAGCCACTGTCCAACAAAACTCGCGCAAAGGTGCCAACCTGTAGCGCTCCGTTTTCGGAGTCCAGGTCCTCGACGGACTCGGAGCTCGCAGGCATCCGCCATGTAGCGGGCATCTGCACATTGCAGGCATCACCCTGTTGTCCTACCGAGGGCCCAGAGAGCACCTCGAGACTCCCAGAGGTGGCAAGATCACCGACACCAACGCGACAGGAGTCGAGCGCTTCTGCGCACCGATGTAAGTACATCCAACCCGATGGCGAGCCATCCATCCCCAGAACAGCTCTCGAGCACTTCTAAAACGACCTGATAACTCGTATATCGAGTATCCAGTTCGCAAAAGAGCATCGTCATCGCTGGATGGTGGGAGGCATGTCGACGGCCGTGATGGCGGTTCAATAGTCATGAGCTATTATTGAAGCATCACCACTACGATCCTATAGAGTTCATGTAGGGCGCGGTCTCGGGCGAGCAAGGCACGCCTGCCAGTAGATCGAGGGGCAGACGTCCCGAACCTGCCACTCCATGAAATCCTATAGGAGAGTTCCAGTGCAGTAAAAGAGAAAGCTCGCCTAGTTATGAGGGACAAGAGAGGCGGGCGGGCCACGTGGGCGCGTCAGAGATGTGCGCAGCCGCCTTGCTCTCCTCCACACTAGTTTCGTACCCGTGGCTTTGCCACTGAAGTTTCGCCTTCGGCTCAACACTACATACGCGTATCGCAGTTTCGCCTTCGGCTCAACGTTACGTATGCGCATTGTGGTGCTTCGGCTCAGAGAAATGTTAGTATCAAATTTTACTTACTTACTTTGATTCTTTGCCTGCAGCTTAGGGAGTACTGAGTCTTACACTGATATGTTTGAAGTATATTGTGACCTGCCCTACACTGTGGGCAATGTCAAGGGATAATTATTGGATTCCAGTTACATGTGCAAGCAATAGCTATATTATTTTGATAGAATTGTGTAGAGGGGAAAGGGGAAGTGGTGAATAAAAATGTAAACAACAGGCTGAGAGGTACAATAGAAATGGTGTAATACTACAGGTTGGGAAGCACTTCCTGGTAGACTATATTCATAGTCCGCATGTCTTGTTTATCCTCAGCAAACAACACTTTGATACGCAAAGGTGAAGTGCAGCGAGACAGAGCAACATAAAGCTGCCCATGAGCGAATACAGCGGTACGGAGGTCTAAACCAACATGGACCACTGATTGGCCTTGCGCTTTATTGATGGTCATGGCAAAGGCGAGCCGGACAGGAAACTGTCGACGGCTCAAAGGCACTGGAATATCCTCGCCCGAAGGCTCCAAGGTGATTCTAGGAATATACACTTCCTTGCCTGCATGATCACCTCCAAGGATACGACAACGAAGAACTCGTGGACGAATTTCAAGCAGAATCATGCGGGTCCCATTGCACAAACCATTACGGGGATCAAGATTTCTCAGAAGCATAACCGGGCATCCAACCTTCAGTGTCAGTCGTGCCAAAGGGAGGCCAGACGCTTTGATAGAGTTCAGGAACTCAATCGGATAGTGCTGATAGGTATCACCCTTCACTTTGTCAGCTGACTGCATCACATGTTCCTCGCCAGGGAACATGTCCAGTATATTCTGGTTTAGATCGTCAACTGCATCGTTCTTTGGAGAGAGTATGGTGCGCTCCAAGAAATATTGATCTGGTTTGTTAGGGGTGCCAATATCCGGATATAGCTCTGAGATGAGAGTGTCCACAGAATTTGAAGGCAATGCCATACTATCAGGAAGCTCAATCTGGCCCTCAGCATCTGAATTGGTCCCAGCGCCGACCTTAAGAAGCCACTCAGCGAACTGGGCATTCTCCAGTGATTGTTCAAGCCGCATGTTCTGGGTCAGATGAAGGAGAACAACATTTGCCCATAACGGTGATCTGCAAAGGGTTGCGCCAACAATATGGGACCTTGAGCCATGTGGAACCACAGGCAGAGTCTGACGGAAGTCACCTCCGAAAAGCACAGTTATGCCACCAAATGGACAATCCTTTCCCAGGATATCTCGCAGTGTGCGATCAACCGTTTCAATTGCAAAGCGATGCTGCATAGGCACTTCATCCCAAATGATTATTCCAGCTTCACGTAAGACTGCTGCAAGGTCAGAATCATTACGGATGTTACACAGTGAGTCACTGTAAACAGGAATAGGAATTTTGAAGCGCGAATGGGCAGTCCGGCCACCAACTAACAGCAAGGCAGCAATGCCTGATGAGGCTACTGTCAAGGCCACACGACGGCTTGCCCGTACAGCTGCAGCAATGGTGTTGCATACATAAGTCTTCCCACAACCACCGGCGCTATGCAAGAAGAACACTTTCCCTTCATTGTGTTCAACAGACTCCATGACGCTCTCAAATGCAATCTTTTGCTCATCGTTGAAATGCTGGCGGTTTGTTTCGACCTGGTTCTCAAGAGCAGCAATGTTGTAGTCCAACTCCTCGTGCAACAGAGCATTGTCAAGACCGGCTCCCCAAGGCAGCTGAGGAAGTGGCATTGGAGGATAGTTCCGTAATGATTTTCCAGATCTGATCAGAATCTCATTAATGAGATACAGGCCAAGATCATAGACCTGCTCCTCTGTTGGATCTCTATACCCCATGACAGTTGTAAGTCTGTGGTGCAGATCATCGCACAGATATTCTTTGAATGAGTTCCATAGATCCAAAGGATCTGCAGGGAACTCAAACAGCAGGATAATGGCGAATAGATCCCGCAACTGTCTGCCTGTTTGCATAATTGCTGCTTCACTGAGACATTGTCTCCACTCACCATCAGATTCGAGCAAACCACGGGCTATACATGTAGTCTTAAAGGTGAAGTAGTGCTCTCCATTGTATAACAGGAGGTCATCCCAACTCTTTGCGCCTTTGACGACCGTCAACAGCAAGCGCAGATAGAAGCGCTCTCCAGCAGAAGGGTGGACAAAATGCATGCGGCCGATTGCAAAGTCTCTTTGTCTGGGTGTCCATTTCCTTGTTCGCTTGTTCCAAACAAAATGCTCAGGAAAGTCTTGGTACAGAACATCATTGGCAAGCTCTGGGTACTCTTCATTTGCGGTAAACCACTCAGTCAACTGGGTCTTTTTATGTTGTGCACGCTGGGCAACCTCTTCAGCAACATCTTCAGGATCAAAGTAGACAGTCTGCTCATCCTCGAGATGAATAGGCAGACGGTACACTGTGGGTCTCTCCTCATGCATAGGCCACTCCTGCAAATGCCACATTGCCTCTGGTGGTCCAATATACCGAGCATCAATATACTGCTTGACTTCATCCTTCTGAACTTCCAGTGTTGCCCGGTCATGTCCCTTGTAGATGTACTTGTGAATGTACTTTACCGCTTTGACAGAAGCACATATCTCCACATTGATATGACAATCAAGCATGGCTGCCAAATGCGGGTTGTATGGTACCACATCACGATTGGTGAAGGTAATCCCTTGGGCATTCACATACTGACGGCCATCATCAGGGCGAGCATACACTGGATATCCATCTTCACCCAGCTGAGTCTCTGCACAATAGTCACGTGGGTAACGCTTGGAGCAAGTGTTACTATCAGACTTGCACCGTGCATCACAGGGGCCATGAAGCATAGAGCGTGTAATGGTCTCATAAAGTGCAGGTTGGGTTACGGGGTCAGGCAATTGTGCACATACAATACTGTCCACCATGGCTGCATCTCTGATTTTGTCTGTATCACGTAGGAATATTAATAGATGCATGTGTGGCAATCCACGTTTCTGAAACTCAATGGTATACACATCCGCGGCCAAGCCACCAAAAAAGCCATCCTTTATCATCTTCAGCAGTGCCTTCTTTTTCAATTGAAACACCCTTGCCACAATGTCAGGTCTGTCAGCTGCAGTCTGCTTACGTCCAGGATTGCCTCCAGCAAGCTCTAATAATGCTGCCTCCACCTCAGGCCACTTTGGATTGGCAGTCATAGTCAGGAAGATATCTGGCTTGCGATAGCGTCGGCATATTGCCATAGAGTCCTGAAAGAGCTGATACATATGGCGAGTGCTTCCATGGTGGGTTGCAGGCAATACAATCCTTTGCCCTTGCTGGGCAAGATCAACAGGTTGATCAGATGAAGTGACAGCATCAAGCAATCCACGGTAAAGATCTGCACGGATATCCTTCTGATGAGTACGAATCCAATACAACAGGCTGGACTCAATAGATGCCCATGCATCAACCATGTACTGCTGTAAGAGGCGGCCCCCACGGAACAGATAAGAGATCTCTGGCTGTGCAATGTACCGGGGGTGTAAAACATATGCATAATAACACCGTTCAGTCACATGCTCTGCACGGACATTGCCATTTGGTCCTGCGTTGGACGGAATTGTAAGGTGCCATCCCTGTTCACCCCGTGGAAACAACAGTACATAGTGAAGTGGTGCATATAAAGGATTCAGGTGGCTTATCTCTTGCAACGGGCCACCTTTCAAGCGGAGGATGATCTGACGATGCTTATCAACATTTTCATTCTCGCCTGATCCAGGAATAATGGCTGCAATTTCCTGGGCTGTTGGAAGATTGTACCGTCGAGGGTCCTCTGTGGGCTGCAGGACTATCCGTGCATGTAGCATGTTGCATTGCTCTGCAGGCTGTGCCATAAACCATTCATATGTCATTTTGTACACCTGCACCAAGGGGTTTACTCGAGTCATAAGATCATGCAGCTCAGCCATGATATTTGAATCCAAACCTGACAATATATTATTTCCACGCCGCACATCTGTGGCTGCCTGAGGGTCATAGATGTATAGCTGCGCATAAGAAGCTGCTGGTACGACACCATTAAGATTGGCACTGGGAACCAAGCTTCCTATTCTGTGGTTTATTTCACCATGAAGGACAAAGGAGTAAGGCCCGGTGGTTATTTGCTCTCTGGTATGTACCCCAGTAGAGGCAAATGCCAAGGCCATATTGTATCGCCGGATATTCTCCATGAAGTGGCGTGACCTTGGATGTGCACCATTCATTAGATCACGCAGTGGTTGTGGAGGCAATGAGGGCAATGGTAGTGAGACCTGTCCTTGAAGACAGCATACACCGAATTTAGGATTTCTCCGTGAACTGTTGCTCAAACTTTCATCATACCAATGAAGTGCACTACAATGACTGCAGACCACGTTCATCGGACCCAAAGTATGCCGTGTTATGGGCTCACGATAAACCCTGCGGCCAGGAGGTAATGCTTGTTGCTGCTGAGCAAACAGCACCTGGGCTGCGTGAGCAGCCTCTAATGCTGCCTGCTCCTCTGCTCTCCGCTGTTGTTCAATTGCCCTTTGCTGGTCAAGTCGCTGCTGAGCTGCTATGCGTGCCAGATTGTCTGCTTCCTCTTGGGCAGCTCGCCTATGCTCAGCCTCAATTTGAGCAGCACGTTGACGCTCAGTATGTGCCTCTGCCTCTGCCTCTTGCTGTGCTCTTTGCTCCCGCAAGCGTTGCAACTGAGCTGCAGCTTGAGCCTCTGCCTCTATCTGCTGTTGTTCGGCAATCTCTTGAGCCCTACGGCGAGCTGCCATAGTATTATGTACCGTATTGGTCTGAGTCTCTGCATTAGGACGCTGCTCATTCTCGTCAGCCCTTTGCCGTGTCCGTCTATTTCTCAACCGCTCTGCATGCATCGCATTTGTTCGACTCATTATATTTTCAATATCCCATGGATCGCGCGCACCCTCAGGTCCTCTTGAAGGTCCAGCTGTAGGCTGTCCTTGCTGTCTCGCATTCTGATAATAATTCTGCCATGCATATCCCCCAGGTTGTTGCCCATTAACCTGATAGTCAAAGCCTCCATTCAATTGCCCCCCCTGCCTATAGTTCACCTGGTGAAAGGGAGGTTGAAACTGGAATCCATTATCCCGATCTCTATTGTTGCCATTATCAAAAGGATCTATTCGAAAGTTGGGCTGAGGCGGAGGATTATATTGTCCTCGAGACCTCTCTCGACGTGAAGAGGGAGAGGTCATGTCCAAGCGACGCATGCGATCATCATGGCGTCCAGCTGCTCTATCGCGCTCAGGAGTTCGCCTGGTTATTGTGATTTAATGGCAATGTATTGATTATAAGCAAAATGATGTACTTACGGAGGGTCCTGAGATGGACCATTGTTTTGATTGTTGTTCATTGTTGGGAATATGACGCTGAGATTGATAGTCAATGGCTGTATAGTAATGTAAAGTAAGGGCTGGTAAGTACTCACATATAAGTGGTGGGGGGAGGGAGGGATATTGAGGTCGGAACACGTTCAATAGGCAGAAAGCTGGACAGACATAAGTATGTGGTAAAGAAAGCGGAAAGTATCTGAACTCACTGTGGATGTAAGGAAATGGTGCTGATCCGACCAAGCTTTGTTGAATTGGGGAATTATGGAGCGGTGAAGGCACCTTCAAGGATGTATGAGAGAACCGGGTTTGGCCTGCATCAACATTGAACACGCACTTATATGAGGGGAAAGTGCTCAAGGAAGCACCGGATTTGTTTTGATGATAGTGTGGGCTATAACATATGTTAGTGACTGCTATTGATGTGCTTGAATGCGGTTGAACCACTTTGATCGAGGAGTGTGCCCACTGACAGAAGCAATCAATGCAGTTGTAATGATAGTACGCACTATAAGGGCCGTTAGAATGTGTGTAAACAACAATAAGCGACCATCAGAAACTCACATTGATAGGGCGTTAGACGGACGGTTGCTTATCGAGGGGATCAATCTGGTTGATAACAATGGTGTGCACTATACGGGCTCTTAGAATGCTTGTAAACAGCGGCAAGCAACATTTATAGACTCACATTGATCGGGAGTAAGACCGGCTGTGCTAATCGAGGGAATCAATCTGGTTGTGACGGTGGTGCGCGCTATCAGGGCCATTAGAATGTGTATAAGCAGGGATAAGCAACCGTTACAGACTCACATTGATAGGGAGTAAGACCGGCGGCGATTATCGAGCTGGGTCTTCTCCCATACAGTAGGCAAGGCGGTCCGGGTGGCTGTGCAAGGACCCGCCGCGCGCGAGGCGTGAAAACAGGTGTCCACTATATCGCGTTTCGGCAGGGGCCTCCCTTGCGCGATGAATTCGTGCCTGCGCACAAAACATGGATTGCAGATTTGCCACTTCCCTCGATGACATAATGCAAACC
>ML211372.1:0-32306 GCA_004369055.1 Polyporus arcularius HHB13444
GCACTTATTTGGCAACTTCATCCACGTGAAGCACGCAACTTCTGTCGACTCCTTGTTGCAGCACTGCCCCGATGTACCGGACAACGAGGAGGAGAGTTACGTGAGGGAGTGGGCTCAGAGGAGTATCGATGAAGTCGCGGAAATGTGGGAGAAACGACTGGCTATAGACGCCAATCCGGTGCCTATTGAGTTTGATACCGACGATTAGGCTTCAACGCACTAGTCTCCTCCCCAGACTACTCTCCTCTCCTTCCCCGATTCCGTAGATTGTACAGTAGCTCGTCGTGGGCTTGACTATGGCGGTCTTGCTGCGAATGCTACACGTGACACTGCGAGATGTTCAGTTCTCGAAGTCTGTCCGGAGACTGAGTACATGCAGCGGTGAAGATGCAACAGCCGGACGCTGCACGATGCGATCGCGTACATGTAAACAGCCAGGGACGAGGTTGAGCAGGCGGCAGAAGGGCAGCAGGCCTTTGGCGGCCTTCGACGTGCTCCGGAAGTCAACGCACATAACTCCGTCCATCTCTGCACATCTCGTCCCCAGTTCTGATTTATGAATATACCCAGCAGTACCCAGTACAGACATAGTCATCATGCGGTAGGATACAGGCCACATTCATCGCACGGTCCGCGACAGTGCGCCATCCGTGCGCACCCGAACCGAACCGAGCCTTCGTCCAAGGCTTTCCTCGCCGCCCACCAGTCGCGGTGATCCTTGCAAACCCTGTACGCCACACGATCTATTCTGTCCTGCGACATATAATCTGGTGGATTGCCCTTGGACTTCAGCAGCTCGACGCTTTGGAGATACTCAATCGGCACATCGGTAGAGAAGAACGTGACCACGCCTATAACAGGGACGATCAGTGGCAGCTTTCGAAGTTGGCGTGTGGGTATCAATCACTTACGAGGATAGAAGATCTCGGCTTCCATGAATGCCCTCCAGAGCTCACTGCAAGGGACCAGGCTCGGGTAGGGCATCACGCTGTACGCGACGAGTTCGTCCTTATAGAGACACTTATGCTTCTTGGCGTTCGAGAAGTCGATGATGACCGGGATGTGTTTGTCGGCTCGACTCGGGTCGGGATCCTTCGTAACGACGACGTTATGCACACCGAAGTCTTCGAGGTCCACTCCAGCATGGTGCACCTGTATGAGTGCGTGCAGAAGATGCTGCCTACCGCTACGTCAGCTACAAATGAAGCGAACACAAGACTGATACGTACCTGAAGTAGAGTGGTTGTCGACGGATTGGAACGCGCAGAGGTCTACCGCAGTCCTCAAGTATCAAGATACCTGTTCTTCCCTCGTAGGTCTCGCCCATGAAGAACCCATAGTACATCGGGACCGCCTGGCCGCACAGGGAATCGAGCTTCCCCTCGTACAGCATGGCCTCCTCCTTGAGGACTTCGAAGTAGCGCATGCCGAAGGCGACTTTGCAGACAAAATCGCGAGTCTGGTTCATCGCCTCGGAAACCATGGTGATGCGGTACACCCGCCGCATGCCACGAGCTTTGTTAGATATGCAGTCATGGACTTGGGTGACGGTGTAGGTATCCGGGAGCCCGCCATCTTTCAAGGCCACCAGCTCGTAGTGGGGATTCTTTGGTTGGCGATCCGGAGGAAGGAGCGGTGCCGCGGGGAATTTGAGCGTAAGGGTCATGGTGGCGAAGGGATGGGAGATAGCTTGCGTGAACTCGTGACGCGAAGTATAAGGTGGGAAGCAGGAGCTTGAACTTGACGGGTTGCTTTTGAGAGGGTTACTTATGTTCTCGGGACTTGCGGTCGTGCGCCACCGCGGAGGAGAAAGAGGACCCGAGTCTCCCACGAGGTCGAACCTTGAGTTAGTCTCCGCCCGAAACCCCTCAACGGCGGAAACCACCACGACGTACAACAATAGACTGTACTGTCGTTCACTGATATCTAGCAGGTCTAATCCTCCGCCAACTTGAATTCGACATCGTCTGGAACGGGTATATCTCAACTCTACGCGGTCCAACGAATGAGGAGACGACCACCAAACCACCAAGGCTATCCTCGGGTGAGCGCCGGTTCAAATTGTGCAGCACGCTCGCGCTCTAAGCAGCTGTGGTTTAGGTGCCTTCATGGAACCAGAAAAATTTCAATCGCAGGCCAGTATTCCGCAGGCAACATACATTTCCTCGTCTACCATTTGTCATGTCGTGACACTGACGCGAAAGCAGTGAAGCCTGCAAGTATCAAGTGGAACGAGGTGTCTCGGGCCCACACTATAGGCAAGGCGAAGGCTGAGGTTCCTACAAAGCTCGACCCTATCAGTCCGCCCGCGGGCGGCGACAACGAGAAGGTCGAGGGTGGAAAGGTTCGTGTTTGACTTGCTTATCTGTCGGAATGCATCTCTGATTCACGTCCACACAAGAAACTTACAAGACCGTCGCCGATCTTTTCCTGAAGTCGACTATGCCCAGGATGCCACCTGTCTACGATCAGAGCCGCCTCACCAATACCAAGGAAATGACGAAGCCGGAGTTCTACATCCCTCTTCAAGACTGCCTGCGGTATATCGTGTACTGGCCGAACCTCCTGGACAAGGCTATACAAGAGGCGATAAGGCTGCTCTCTGCGCTCAAGCTTGACTGGATTAACCCTGAGCATGTCATCTTGGCGACTTACTGCCTCCCCGATATGTTTGGCCCGCTACTCCCAGAGAAGATCAACTCCGAAACCGACGTTGTCTCGTGGAGCGACGGCGGTATATCGCGACCGGCGCTGGTGGCCTTTCGAGAATGTCCTCTCCTACCATTTCCCCGAATCAGCATCTTTGGCGGGCTCAAGGTTCCTCGTCTCACGAGCGCCCCTGCGGGTGAGATCAATCCTGACCGTCTTATTGTGCGAGAGGTCGAGATTCTGGACGCCGCCGTCGCACTGGCACAGGAGCAGGCGGAGAAGGCTGAGCGAAAGCTGGCAGAGGACGAACGAATGGCCGAGTTGGAGTCCATGGAATACGAAGTGGAGCGAGTCCGGCCGAAGTCTAAGAAGACGACCAAGATGCGCGGAAAGACGACGTCGACCAGGTCTGCGAACGCGGGCACGACCACATCGACGAGGCAGGCGAACGCTGGAACAATGAGGCAGGCAAACGCGGGATCGACAGGGAATGAGACGAAGGCGAAAAGAGCGAAGAAGCCGTCGGTGGTGCACAAGACCGACGACAAGGTGGGCCGTTGCAAAGCCGATCTCACTGTTGACCATCGAGGCAAAGACTCACCGAGTCTGATCCGACAAATGCTTTGCTTCCAGCTCGAAGCAATGTAGAGATCGGGTGAAGCGTGTGGCGAGGGATGCAAGACCACAAACACGAGCTGTCTGTACGTACGTAGCCGGGTTCGACAGGACCATGTTCCTGCCTTCCCGGCTGGTCACCGGAGGTCTAGGAATTGGCGATGGCCGCTCGAGCAGCAGCTTGCTGAATGGCGCGCGAGTAAGGGTCCAAGGAGGATGGGGTAGGGGAGACACCACTGGCGTTCGACTCAGAGTGTCACGTAGCTTTGAACTTAATCAAGTCTGCGGGATGTATGGGCGTCTGTCGCGGCGTGCCCACTTGCCTCAGCTTCCTATGCAGCGTAACCTCCACTTTCCGATCGAGCTATACGAACAGATCATCGACCTACTACACAATGATATCCACTCTCTCCGTCACTGCGCTCTGACATGTGCTCAGTGGTTACCCCGTGTCCGACACCATCTACTCAGCCACATACACGTCGATTCTAGACAGGAACTATCATCATTCCTTGCAGTTTGCGTATCCCACCCATGGCTTCCACCCATGGTGCGCTGCGTATCTATCTCATCTACTCAAGATTCTCCAGATACTTCGAGCGACCTGTTCGAGCTCATCGCGGTCCTTCTGCTGCCGTATCTTCCTAGCCTCTGCGGATGGAAAATGTCGTTCAGGTACCCACACGCATTCGAATTGGACCAATCTGGCAAGGCAGTTGCCTTCCGACCCCCTTTACTTGCTGCCATCAGACAGTATACTCAGCTCGAGGATATCGCACTCCGAGCAGTAGAGTTCGCTACGAAAACTCAATTTCTGAAGCTTATCCGCAACCTTCCAAATCTACGACGTATCTCATGCAAATACATTAGAATTCGCTCGTCGGGAGGAGCCCCGGATTTCGTGGACGTTTCGAAGAGCTGCAAGCTGGCCTATCTACAAGTGCGTGCCAGGTGGATTGAAAACGTGATTTGTCATACTGTAGATCTGACACTAGTGCCCCTCAACTGTAGTTGCACCACGGTACACACGTGGATGTTGTCGATCTGCTCGTTTCTGTCTCAGCTTCTTCACTAGAGGAGCTGACTCTTACTGTTCACGAAGATTACTTCGTAGGTGAGTTCATGACGAATACTTTGGCCTGCAAGGTGGCCATGGCTCATCTCAACTCCCGCAGGGAACTCCGTCCTTGACTTACTGCTTCCTTCTCTACGAGTGCTCAAACTCGTCGGGTTGTGGAACAATAGGATCTTGTCCTGCTTGCCATCTATTGTGCAGGCTTTCGGAACTCGCCTGCCCGTATTGTGCCACTTCTGGCTGGACGTTACACCAGGCGAAGTGGACGGCAACCTATGGACAAGCGGGAACCATCATGCCGAGCTGGGTGTCTTGGACAGTAAACTGCACGATGTGTCAGCGGAGACGGTCATCCACATTCACCCCGTCCAGCGGAACAGGACGTTCTTCTGGTCTACAAAACTCTCACAAGTTTTCCCGATGCTCCGGCGACGTAAGCTACTCACTGTCATATTCTCCTGTGCGTATCGTCACCGATTGATGTGACCCGTTCACTGACGGTTTTCACAGCTGAAGATCGCCTGCTTCCACCTCCGGGCGGCCACGAAGAAACGGTCACTGCGCTCTCGTATTCCCAAGACAGCCATTGGCTTGCAACTGCGGCCAATACCATCATCCTGTGGGACAGGTCAACACGGATTCATGTCCGCGAGTGGGCCGAACAACCTGGGCTGATCAAGGGGCTCGCTTTCGCTCCCCATTGTAACCTTTTGGCGTCCGTTCATGGCCTGTTCAGCGGGTCGGTGATGATATGGAGCATCCCTGCGTGTACCTTGAATGTCGAGCTATCCAGCACGTCCTCCGCCCTCCGTACCGTCTCTTGGTCACGAGATGGACAGGCCATCGCGTCGTACTCCGGAGACTTTGTCATCCACATTTGGGACGTGCCTTCGCGTCAACAGCGCTACGCGATTCCTCCTCGCGAAGGTCCACCGGCTGATTACGCCAATCGCCTCCTCCAGACAAGCGGGCAGGACGGCTTCACTCGCTTCGTCAGATTCTCTCCAAACGGAAGACTGATTGCTTATGCCAACGGCTGGGGCTGTTGGATGTGGGACCTGGCGGATCTGAGGCCCGTCCTCGATCTGCATGGCTATCCGTCGACGTGCGTCAACGTTGTCGACTTCGATCCCACGAGTCGCTACGTGGCTACGGGGCACGTCGACGGAACGGTGCACGTATGGGAGACACAAGCAGGCGAGTGGCAGGCCGCTTCTTGTCCAGCTTCGGCTACTGGTGGCGTTGTGAGCGTGATGTTCTCGCCGACGGAGACGGCACAGGTCGTGATCTCAAGGGTGTCCGGTCCGGCTCACGTCTGGAATTGGAAGACAGACCAGGAAGCCTCGCAGTCCCTCCTCCACGGCCATCGCTTCCTTCTCTCCTGACGGGCAGTACATCGCAACTACCTCAGAAGACGGATCCTGGAGGTTGCACGACTCGGAAGATTGCTCGAAGGTCGTAGCTCACATGAACACGGGGTTCGGCAGGGCTCGAGGGACGCACTTCGCGTTTTCTCCCGATGGAGCGACCATGTGTGTTGGAACGGAAGACGGAGTGGTAGAGATACAGAGACTAGTGGACATGCGGTGGCATGCAGAGAAGAGGCAGTGACGGTGGCGACGGCGACGGCGCCCGTTGCTGGCGGATGCATGTGCTGTACAGAGTAGAAGCCAACTTGGGGATGGGGCTGGCATGATTGAAGATCATGCGGAG
The DNA here is from genome assembly GCA_004369055.1 of Polyporus arcularius HHB13444. Lineage (NCBI taxonomy): Eukaryota > Fungi > Basidiomycota > Agaricomycetes > Polyporales > Polyporaceae > Polyporus > Polyporus arcularius. The sequence goes on from ML211372.1 coordinate 6,053, forward strand.
GTAGTTGCTTTCATACGGGCCCGATGAACACGAAATGCGACTCTTGACCGGTCTGACCATACGCGTCCACGTATACAGAGACCTCAGATAGTGATCGTACAGACCCACGCGGGTCTGGACGACCGCCAGCTGGGAGCGCATAGCGGCGTCCCACCGAGTGTGAGCTGAGAAACGACGTGATATCCCATAGCACGACTCATTCGACGGGGACTCGAGCGCGAGCGACCGCCCGGATATACCCGCGGTCTTTACTTGCGGCGCTACATAGCGCTAGACCAGGACAAATTGTCGTGCACGTTGGCCAGAGGGCCTTATGTGATACCGTTGGAGTGAACGGAATCCGGAGGGACCTATCATGAGGTACCACACGTGCCATAGCTACTGACCTGGGGTCGTGAACCGGAGATGAACAAGCTCACCTTGTAGTCACGGAGCGTTGTGTACCCAGGGTGTTCATGCACAACAACGGCCGACTTGTCTGTTATCGTATACTCGTACAATGAATGCTAATCAATATGTCCGATACCTGCGAACCACCGGCCACGTGCGTTGAGCACACGATGTTGAGCAACGAGAGGTCTTACTCACCGAATGTCCCCATTCCCATTTCATACTACATGACCCCCTGTTGCTACTCCTGATTCTCCAAGAAACCTATCCCCGAGTTCCTAACCTTCGTCAAGAAGTTTTCGTACCACTTCGCGATCATGCTCATCGGGACCATGACATCCGGCGTTAGCGCGGAGGGGTTGCCCCCCACGAAGCTGGAGAGGTAGTTGAACAGATGCCGGACGATGCGCTCGGCCATGAGCGTCGAGTCCGCGACCGGGTTCGCGGAGGACTTGGCGACGGCAGAGGGCAGCGTGGCGACCTCGGCCATGATCTGCGGGAGGGGCTCGATGGAGAGCCCGAGGAAGGCGGTGACGTCGGAAGGTGCAGCGTCGGAGGCGGCGTCGGTGAAGACGGCGTGTGCGTTCGTGGACTGGGCAGAGTAGGTGCCGCGCAGGCGGAAGATGGCGGAAGGCTTCTCGTTCGAGAGCCTTTGATGCTCGTGAGCGAGGGCGCGGGTGTGGTTAAGAAGACATCGCTTACATTCCTAGTAGTTGAAAGCCCTTTCCTGGCCAGAAGAAGTGCACGGTCGCCCCATAGCCTTCAGGGAATGGTACTGCACGTCGCGTAGGTCAGCGTACGTACATCGCGCGATCGAAACTTGCCGCGCACCTGTTCCAAGCAAGAACACGCATACGTGGTTGATCGAGCCTGCGGCTGGTAGCTCGAAAATCGCATGCGTCTCGTCGATCTGCTGCAGATTGGTCTGCAATGGGCGACCTGCGACTAAGCATCCGAACATCTTAACTGTTGTATACTGGCGGATGAGAAGGGCTTCGGGAGGGCTAAAGCTTTAAAGAAGTGTAGGCCGCGAGATACGTTATCCGAGAAGATTTGAGGGATGTGGAGGCGGGGCGCGGGGGCGGAGGGAGGACGTTCGAGGACGTTCGCGCGACATCGCGGTGGAGCGCGACGTCGGGCGAAGAGCGCGCGCCCAGTCCCTCGCGCAGGCGTCTAACGGTTGGCGGACACGGTCACGTGGTATACGGCGACCTAGGCGCGCCTCAGGTCGGGGCGAGAGCTGCCCTCGTACCTTGCTTCCTCCCTTCATCTCACCCTCTGGACTGTCGCATTCGACGAGGTGAGACTATGTTGGCGACGCCTGCAATGTCTACTAACTTTGAAATGCGGGCCGGAGACTGGAATCATCCATGATCGCCAGCGGTCCTGCCAGTGAGCGCATATAGCCACCGTGCAGGCTTGCCAATGTGCATCAGCCCAGTGCGTTGTTACCCTACCTGCTGTGCGGCTTCGTACGCTTACGATGGATTAGAAGCATAATTTGGGGGGTGTATGAGCTGCCACCAGATGTCCAGCATCAACCGTATACAGGCCGGATGGCCGACACGCGAAGATTATGGGCCGCACACGTATACTGTACAGGTGAGATACTCTCCTTTCACGCCGAGCTCCTCCACTTTAGGGCAACGTTTGAGCACGGATTAGGGGGGAGAAGAGCATACACATCCGTTCTCTTGCCTCGGCTCGAAAAGTTGAGAGGCGAGCCGGAGACTGACGATCGTCGTGCAGGTATGAAATACAAGACGCGTTCGAAGCGCATATAGTCAGGGCTATACACTTGCCCCGCGTTGCGAAAGCCGCTGAAGGGGTATAGCCCCGTGAAGAGTCTCCGTGGGTCGTCTTCCTTACTGTGTCTCATTGACTGCGCTTAGAATCATCTCCGTTAGCTGTCAAGAGCGCCACTATCTTCTCTGACTTGCAGATCCGGCCCAATCTGTCGAGAGAGCTGCATTGCGCCGAATCACTGTACCTTGCTGAGGGACCAGGTATCCCTATGCAACGGACGCGACGACCCCATTCAGAACAAATCGAGGCGTTTCACCCAGGGTTCAATCTCGCTCAACCTTTGCTGTCGTGTCAGGATGGCAGATCGCTATTCGTGCACAGCGACACCGTGTCCCGCTGTTACCACCATCCATGCGGCGGAGGCGTTCGCGGACGACGTGGAATTCTTCGTGTTCGGTACGTATCACCTGTCCTGCTAGACTATTAATGTCATTCGCCAGGCTGATCATCGAGCAGGGTCCCGCGTGTTGTGGGCCCGCGACCGAACTCCGAATCCCCTGAATACTTAAGGCTGCGAGGAAGTGTCTTCTTGCTACTTCCAGGGCCGGCGTTCGATCTTCTGCTATCACGCTGCCAACAATTATGCAGTAAGAAGGCTTCCAGCACCTCTTTGTCGCATTGTGCGCCGACGTTAGCGGTACCGGTAAGTACCAGCCCTCCTCCATGTTCTGCATATTGTTACAATTGTTCCGGTGATCTACTTACACCATGGGGACGTTAAGGCATTTCGTCGAGGTGACAGGTTCCAAACCCCGAGTATACCCCACTCGCATTTTGAAGTGCTTCATACCTCGTGAGCCCTTCCTTCTGCCCACACGGAACATGCATGGACGCTCGAGCTCCTGTAGTTTCATTCGCAGCGTGCGGTCCGCGGAGCGCGTCGCATTCGATGAAGCGTAGAAGCGCCGGTTAGGCGGTCCGAACCAGTCCGACCCGATCTTGAATCGGAGATCTCGCGAGGGCCAAGCGAGGGTGCCTATTTTACTTACGTCCCGGGGTGACTCGCGCTCATCGTGGCGAACGACGTGGACAACTCTTGCTCTCATCGACTGTCTTCGAGGATCCCTCTCTGCGCCTTCTTTACCAGCGGACGAGGAGATATCCACACGATAGCGATCGCGACCATCAGCTGGGGTCCCCAGCCTGTCCAGTTGTCAAACCCAGCCTCATGATCAGCAGGCTTGCGTCTCGCCGTGTACATAAGTCTCTCCTGACCAAGACCCAGACCTTGTCCTTCTCCCATACTGCTCGCAACATGCGTCCCCTTACGCCCGACCAGCTCAACCCTGCGATCCTGAAAGTGCAGTACGCCGTGCGCGGCGAACTCGCGATCAAGGCCGAGGAGCTGCGCGAGAAGCTCCTGGATGACAAGCACGGCCTGCCCTTCAACAAGGTCATCTCCTCGAACATCGGAAACCCGCAACAAAAGGGGCTTGACCAGCCTGCTCTCACCTTCCCGCGTCAGGTGCGTCGCCTTTCTCTTCTCGTACTGGCAGGCGGGAATACGAAGGAGGCCCTTTGCAGGTCGCGGCGCTCATGGAGTACCCGCCCCTGGCGGAGCTCGTGCAGGGGAAGTGGCCGCAGGACGTGCTGGACCGGGCGAAGGAACTGCAGGAACATATCGGCTCCATAGGCGCGTACTCGCACAGTAAAGGTGTGCCGTTCATTCGCAAGAGCGTCGCGAAGTTCATCGAAGGTGCGTAACCCCACACATCCCCGCATTCCGGCGCGCCTCGAGCTGACGCTGCGTCCCTGGCCCAGAGCGCGACGGCTTCCCCAGCGACCCCGAAGACATCTTCCTGACGGCGGGCGCGTCCGCAGGCGTGTCACTCATCCTCAATACGCTCATCACGCCCAATGTAACGGGCGTCCTCATCCCCATTCCCCAATACCCTCTCTACACCGCGACGCTCGCGCAGTACTCGGGCGTCGCGCTCCCGTACCATCTCTCTGAGCCCAACGGCTGGTCGACGTCGCTCGAGGAGATTGAGACCGCGGTCGCCAAGGCGGAGAAGGAGGGCATCGTGCCGCGCGCGCTCGTCGTGATCAACCCCGGAAACCCGACAGGTGCGATCCTCGACAAGAAGACGATGGCGGAGGTTGTGCGGCTGTGCGAGAAGCACTCGCTCGTCCTCCTCGCGGATGAGGTGTACCAGGCGAACCTGCACCGGCCGGACACGCACCCCTTCCACTCGTTCAAGCAGGTCGTGCGCGAGCTGCAGTCCCCCGTCCCCTTGTTCTCCTTCCACTCGATCTCCAAGGGTGTCAAGGGCGAGTGCGGCCGGCGCGGCGGGTACTTCGAGTGCACGAACATCTCGGACGAGGTGCGTGCGCTGCTGTACAAGATGGCGAGCGTCACGCTGTGCCCACCGGTGTCGGGCCAGATTGCGCTGGACTGCCTCGTCCGCCCGCCGCGCCCCGGCCAGCCCTCGTACGAGCAGTACAAGAAGGAGACGGACACGATCCACGCTGCGCTGCGCCACCGCACGCAGCTGATGGCGCAGCGCCTGAACTCGCTCCCAGGCGTGTCGTGCGTCGACTCCCCCGGCGCGCTCTACCTGTACCCGAAGATCGAACTGCCGGACAAGGCCATCGAGGAGGCGCAGAGGCAGGGGAAGAGCCCGGACACGCTGTACGCGCTCGAGCTGCTGGAGGAGACGGGGATCTGCGTCGTGCCTGGCTCCGGGTTCGGGCAGAAGGACGGCGAGCACCATTACCGCTTGACGTGCTTGTGCCCCGGTGTGGAGGAGTACGTGAGCGCGCTGGAGAACTTCCACAAGAAGTTCGTGGCCAAGTACGGGGGTTTGTAGGACATGCGTCTGTGGTCGAGGGTGTTCGGATGTCCTGCTCTTACGTCGATTCTCACTACTCGTGCATCGCGTAGCTCAATCATCGTGGAAAGTAAAGAAGACGTATACACTGGGTGTTCTTGTCCGTTGACAGCGCCTTGGCGCGCTGAGAGCAACTGCCAGGTACGTAGCAAGTATCTGACGGGCCAGCACGTACAGCATATAAGGTACACCTCACCTGTGTCGCGCCAACTCCGCAGTCCGAAGACCTTGGCATAGAAGTACGTGAACACTCAGACCTGTTTGAAATGTGGTGTTGACTCGTCTTGCGGCTTCGGCTGGTGGCTTCATGTAGACCCGTCTACGCTCCCCGACATTCCGCTCCCAGCATCCACGTCTGAACGTTGAACTGCAGCTTCCGCACGACACCAGGTCAACATTCACGTTGCGGAGTTTCTCCACTCCTATTGTGCGCGCGCACTTCGAGGAGCGGAACGTCGTTACCCGAAAGATGCCCAAGGGGCAGTTCGGGCTGACGATCGTGCCCTTCGGTGGACTTTTGAGGTTCAGGCCGCTAGACTGTCCCTGAGATGCGCTCGTCTGCGCGAAAGCACCGATCTGAAAACCGAGTGCGTCGCTCATATTCCCTGGTGTGTCATACCATACTGATCTGACGCATCGCCGAACGACAGGCGAATGCTTGTAATTTCGGAGTTGTTCCTGTGAAATGCAGGGACGATTTGGATGAATTCGTGAAGCATAGCCGCGTCCCGGGTGGCGTCGCTCACGAGGCGGCGATAGAAGTCCCAGGAGGCATTGTGCAGGCTGAGGTCGGCTATAGTGGCCGAGGAGATTTCCAACTGCGATTTAAGCGCCATAGGCGACGCCACCTCACTGACACCATCACCTCGACCACCTCGACCTCCTCCTGGCATCCTCGCGCCGTACGGCGCAACTTATCGGCTCTATGCAGAATCAGGCATATTGGGAAGGCTCGCAGTATCTCATGGAGGTAGAGATTGACCCGGCGTCCGACCCTGAGGCACCTCGCTACAGGTATACAGAAGCAGCGCAGAAGGCGCAGAAGGACGTACGTGCTATGGTTGCTCTGTCATCACGATTCTGAGATCTATGTGATGCCATAGAAATGGCAACGCCTCATGAACAACCGGAAACCTCGCAAGAACATCCCACCAAGTCTCCTAGCCAGCAGCGGCAACCACGTTCCCTATCTTCTCTATGGGTGGCCATTCGAGAAGGATCACATGGTTCTCTATGCCAAGCGCCACGACCTTGTCTACACCACGACCGAGTACAACCGCGCGTCGTTTGGAGGCATCGAGAAGTTCCACTTCTCTCAGCTCACCGACGAGGACATGAAGGACGACGACAGCATGTCTACGTACCGCCTCATCGCGGCCATGATGGTTATCTTGCAGCTCATCAAGGCGACGGGGCTGAACATCGAGATGGGACGTCCGTTCACGTTCGAGTACGATAGCATGCTCGTGCTCTGGTCTAACCACACCTTCGAGAAACACACCGCGATGCTGGCGTCGGTGGAACACTTCGAGAAGAAGAAGGCCATCATAGATGCTGCGATGAACGAGGGCAACACGGGCAAGAAGGTCGAGCCGCGCTGGTGGTGGTCTTGGGACGAGAACGAAGTGGTACGTCGCTGATCCTCCCCGCGTTGAGTCAGCGAGTCATATGCTTTCGCAGGGTGTGTTCCAGAGTCTCGAGTGAGCTCCCGTGTGGAGTCGCTTCAACCCAATTTCTCCCCGTGGATGTCTATCTGTATCATACACTACTCAGTCACTCAACTACCAGACTTGAGCCTCGCCAGGCGAGCAGCCAGAATCCGGTTCCGGACTGGGATGTGTTGGTCAGCTCATTGCTACGCATCCGGAAGCCCATCGTTACCTCATTCCTCCTCGCCGCCCTCACGCGTACGCGGGTCCGCGAGACGACTGCAGGACCGTCATGGCCGTCTGTCCTCAGCGTCGGGATATCTATGCTTGGTGCCCATCTCAGCCGGCGTTGCGCACGGGAACTTCGTAGAGGTAGAGGGGAACATCATAGCCTCAAGGGCGGATAATGGGACCCTATGTCAGACTCGTCGACATCCAGAGCGGTGGCAAGTACAAACATTGGTTTAACTCACAATAACTCCTCCAGATATACGGAGTAGCTCCGGAGGCTCAAGACACAAGACACTCTTTCCTGTCGTGAGCTGCACGAGGCTTGCCAGGGCTGCGGTTTTGTGGAAGCCCCGTGGGTCCCCGGTCGTTGTGCCGGCGATGTACCTTCCGCGGGTGAATGCTGATACCTGCTGATACGTGATTCCTAGGCAAATGGATGCTCCTATGGAACGTCATTCCTTCCAAATGTGCCTCTTGGATGGTTGAGGGGCACATCAAGAAGGTTCAAGTCTCCGATGTTTGACTCGTTCCGCACATTGCCGCATCGGAGGGGCTGCGGACGGAAGCTCATGCAGTGTTTTGTGAGCACAAGCGGGAAGGCATCAGATACAAGTGGGCCAACGCTCCGTTGAGCATAAGTAGATTCGGATTACCGTATGTCGGTCGCGGCATCATGTAGGTACTTACCTCCGCCACGGCAACAAGGCAGCCGGGTTGAGCGTGACGTGACGGAGGCATCAATCGCGTGTCATCACGCGTCAGTAACGCCTCCGAAGCTGTCCAACCGGCCTTCGTTCTGGACCGTGAGGACGACTGGTGTTTGCAACCTCCTACGACTGCCCTTCATTCCCTGTTCGTCGAACCGGGTACTTCAACCAGGTAAAAGATGGAAGATCCAGTGTTCTGGGAAGGCTCGCAGTACCTCCTGGAGACCGAGGTTGACCCGACGTCCGATCCCGACCAATCTGTGTACAGGTACACGGAGGCGGCATTGAAAGCGCAAGACGCGGTATGTGGTGCCTTTGCTGTGATGTGGTTGTTCTCAATTATAGATTCAGAAGTGGCAACGCCTCATGGACAATCGTAAACCTCGCAAGAACATCCCGTCACGTCTCCTCGCCAGCAGCGGCAACAGCGTTCCCTACCTGCTCTACGGATGGCCCTTCAATCAGGATGACATGATTCAGTATGCCAAGCGCCACTCTCTTGTCTACCAGACCACAGAGAACAATCGTGCCAAGTTTAGAGGCGTCGACGAGTTCAACTTCAACCAGATCACCGACGACCACCTGAAGAATCATACCAGGATGCGCTCCTACGGCCGGATCGCAACCCGACTGGTGCTCCGGAAGCTCATAAAAGCGACGGGACTGCACGTTGAGCTCGGACGTCCGTTCACGTTCGAGTACGACAACATGCTCGTCCTGTGGTCGAACCGCAGCATCGAGCAGTACTCCGCGGATCCTATGATGCTTGGGACCTTCGAGAGAGGGAAGACCATCATAGAAGCTGCGGTGAGGGAGATCAACTCGGGAAAGAAGGTCGAGCTGTGCTGGTGTTGGTCGTGGAATGGCAACGATGTGGTACGTTAATGTCGTTGTCGCCTTGATCCCTTGCTCAAGGCGCTCTACAGGGTGTGTTCGAGAGTCTCGAGTGAACTCTTCTGGAGTTTCTTCAGCCTGCCCACCCTGAGGATTCCGGAAGTCGGTGACATATCTGTACTAGTACACTGACTGTATCATAGGGTCTCGGATTCAGAGGAACCAGCCGGTCAACAATGGCGAAACCACAATTTGACCACACCTTCATGCATGCATGGGTCGCCCACGTTTGAGTCGAATCAACTCAGCCCCGAGGGTTGAGTCGCGTAGGCGCCCTCTGTGACAGCTCGGCGTCAAAGCCCTACTCCTCGGGGATTTGTTTTCCAACGTTCACCACGTCCCTCCCTTGTTTACTGATGTTCCTCATGAACGAAGACTCCCATGCCACAGCATAGAGCGGATTCGGCCTATTGGGAAGGAGACCAGTATCTCCTAGAAATCGTGCGTGAAGAGACTTCCGACCCGGAAAAACCACGCATGCGGTATTCGGACGCTGCTCTGGCCGCGCAAAAAAACGGTACGAGACTTGCGTTGAACACTCATGAGTCGCTTCTGACGCTCAAGTATATCGTAGAAATGGCAGAGACGCATCGCTAACCGCCCGCCGCGGAAGACGATTACTCCTCGCCTCCTCGTCAGCAGCGGCAAGAACCCCCCGCTCCTCCTGTACGGCTGGCCATACAAGAAGAATTACTTCGTGGACTACGCGCGGCGTCATTACCTCGTCTACCGCACGACAAAGAAGAACCACGCGGCTTTCGGAGACCGCGACGAGTTCCCGTTCGACGAGCTGACGGACGCCGACTGCCAGGACGAGCGGAAGATGTTCACTTACAGGGTCCTCGCTGCGATGGTCGTGATGGACCAACTCATCGACGCCACTGGGCTCCATCTGGAGCTTGGGCGGCCGCTCTCGCTCGAGTATCAAGGCATGCTTGTGCTATGGAAGAACGATGATATTGAGGAGCACTGTGCAATCCCTGCGCTACTTGGAACATTGGAGCCGGGGCAGAGAGTCATAGAGCAGGCCATGAACGAGGGCGTGGACGTCGCCGAAAAGGTCGAGCTTCGGTGACGGTGGTCCTGGGACGGCAACAACGTGGTGCGCATGTCACGCGACGGTATACGAACCCATTGGCTGACCCCCCAAGCCGTTCAGGGCGTGTTGACTAGCATGTACTGAGGAGCATACTTGGCACACCCTTCAAAGCGTGTAGACATGCTAAGCAACGCAATTAGAGGCATGCGGCCCACGCAGCATTAACGGCCGCGTAGTGGTCGATCTTCTCCGCATGACACAGTGGCTCTGTACAGCTATTGCTTCGTCATCGGACGTTCCAGCCACGAGCAAGCGAATTATTCCGATATTTCATAAACCGACCCAGTCGGACCCGCACTTGCCATCACTATATCGTCCAAGTATCTCCGCATGGCGATGCGCATCCTCATTTCCTCTATCGCCTGGCGTGCAATGCGTAACGCCTTCAAGGCATCTACGTCCCTCGGCCATGGCAGCATCTCCGCGGTGTCCACGAAGATAATACGGCTTATGTATTGGAGCGACGCTATAAGCAACGCTTCGGCGATACATCCTCGGACAGACGTTACCTGGTTCCCAATAGCTCAGACGTGTCCCTTGGATCATGCTCTGCTTTCGGCAGTCAACATACAACATCCCGGCGCGGTGTTTCTTGAACATAAATCCCGGGGTAGCACCGCACGAGTAGTAGTGCAAGTGGAACATGCACCACCAGTAGAGGAGCGTCGCTGCAAGCTTGCGCGGATGCATGTATCTGCTACATTCTAAGGTAAAGCTGCGACGGGCTCTTGCAGACAAGGGTCACGGTGCAGCTGTCTCCTGAATTGTAGTCGTCGTGCGAGTGGCGGTGTACATTCATAGCCCTGTTGGCCGCCGCGCGATGCTGGACTGGTGGATGGCTTGGCAGAGACGGCCGTGATAGGAGAGTCGAGTGTCGTGGGCAGTAGTTATCGGAAAATCCCGTCCGCGCGCCGATGCTCGTAGCTGTGAGGCTCGCTGACACGGCATGAGAAGAGCTGAATTATCGTCTCGCGTTCGAGGCTCACAAAACATAGGACATACAAGTCCACTTAGCTAGCGCGATTTGCAGTCCTGCGTAAGATCTAGACGTGGGATTCGCGTGGGATGGTATCTTCGAAAGCGAGATAGTCAACGTCGTGCGTCGTGGCGTAATTAAGTACTGCATTGATCAGGTGGAAGTCTTCCGGCGGTGAGTGTGCAACCGTGCGTGTGGTTAGTACCTGTGGTGGGCACAAGAAGCAGGAGAACGCGTGTGGCAGCGAGTTGAGCGGGCTTGGCAGCCAATCGCCGACCGTCACAGTCATGCCGAAGGTGCGGCACAACAAGCGCCCGATGGATTCTGCATCATCGACAGCGACAGAGTTCTTATATAACCCCATTGTCCGCCTCCATCTCGTGAACGGTCTTCCAGGATGCTGCCCAAATTTGAGATCTTTGGCATAGTACATTGGACAATGCACGCCCTCGAAGTCCTGTGAGTTCCCAATCCTTCCTCCTCCGGATCTTCGAGAGACGATGGCTCGAAGAGCCAGACCATTCATGCGCATATGCTGAGTCCATTCATCAGCATAGAAGCGTCAAAAGGGGGCGCAAGACTTGACGCACCCGGCATGGCCCGCATCATACGACAGACTCGGCTCGCGCTTCGTCGCACTCCTTCGCAGGCCCAGTCGTAACCTCACGGTTTCTCCCGGAACTCTGTTCAATGTTATCTCGAACAACACTGACTCTTCCATCGAACAGGATGCTACCGTCCTGTCGCCAAAGGGCCCGTAGCACAAACCGCGCAAGATGTGACCTGACGTCATCGGGTGCTCAGGTTCCCGTTTCTCGCCTCCGCTAACGGCAGTGGCCTCTGGGGCACAATCGCCGAGGGCGAAGCTCAGGCTGTGTATGCAGGACCAACTCCATGTCGTACTCGAAGATCTCCGTTTCCCCTCGTGTCCGAACATTTTTGGTCCGCTACGACGGGAGTGGAATACTTGGTGAACCACGGATTGGACAGCGGGACTCCGAAGACCCCCGACCTCCGAGCTACGATCCGGTATCCTTCTTCCCCGATGCTTGCCATGCTGCTGGCGATATTCCCAAGGGGCAGCCCGCGATGGGAGGTGGGGGAAGACTCAAGACCTGCGAGTTACGATCCGGCACCCGCTGCCTCCTGGTCCTTCTGAATGGGAAGCTCTCCCCGATTCCCTCTCCCAAGCGGTCACCAGGCAGGGGCGTTCCAGCGGACCATGGCAGCGAAGATCGGTTCACGTACAGGTCTTCCGTACCATGACAGTTGCGCGCAGCACGCTGCCCATCGCGGTATGGTTGCGTGTCGCTATCTGTGGCAACCTCGGAGCTGACGACACGCGTCACTTGCAGATGCGAAGCGACGGGCCTCGTGGCGGGTGCTCGGAGCTGTCAGAACGGTCTTTCCGACGGTGCTCGAAGCCAGAGGATGCTTCTCCGATAGGTCCGGAAGGCACCAGACCCGCCGGATGGTCGTAGCGCGGAAGGAGCGAGCTCCGACGGTGTATGGCACAAGTGCCTCCGCGCCTGCGTGGGGAACCCTCGCTGCAGGCGAGCGAGCTCGAGGTGGAGAAGCGAAGCTGAGGAAGCAGTGGTGATGCCAGCAGTGGCGTCCGGGGCGTCCTCGACTGCGGGGGAGATGATGCCAGATATCGACGAGCAGTGGTGAGATCACACGTCGAGATTCTGATATTTCTGGATGGTCGGGACGGGGCTCTCTGATACACGCCGCGCGCGGGCAAAGCGTGAATATCGCTACTCGCGAACCTAGCTGCACAGCACACGGTGTTACGGGTGACTGTGTCACACGGACCGACGCCCCCGAGTGTGGCCGTATTTGCCCGCGGTGGCGCAGAGGGGATAAATAGCAGAGAGCGCGTCGCACTTGGGGTTTAGATTCTCCCCTCTTCCCTCTTTTTGCTCATGGTCGTTCTCATCGTGCAACAGCTCTCCGCCGCCGCGCTCGCCATCTCCCAATAACGCACGCTTGGCGTCGCGGGCGTGCAGCGCGCTCGGGGCGTTCTCATCACTCTACTTTTCAAACCGACCCTATCGACCGTCATGGTGCGTGTGGACGCTGCCTCGTTCAGAGGCTGGTGTCGTTGAGCATGCGCATATCGTCCTCAGGTTTACGTTGCCGACAAGAAGTATGCCTGGTATGCGGCCGTCTGTATATGATGTCGTCATAGTCAGTACTGACGCGCGCCCTCGCTTGCAGCGAAACATGTATCAAAGGCCACCGCTCCTCGACCTGCAAGCACACAGACCGCCCACTCTTCGAGATCAAGAAGAAGGGCCGGCCCGTCACCCAGTGCGAACACTGCAGAGAACTGAGGAAAACCCGTCAAATCCACGTCAAATGCGTCTGCGACAGCAAAGAAGGAGAAGCGATGCCGGGGTCCTCAAGTAAAGGTGTGTTAATGCATTCAATGTGCTATGCTTGGTTTCGTCTGACTTTCAAGGCTGCTTCGGTCGATTGCTCCTTAGGTGGAACAAAGGTCCCGGCCCACGCCGCGTTTCCCAGCGGGCTCCCGGAGGAGCTCCTGGGAGCGTCGGCAGCGCCTCAGGCGCCCTTCTCCGAGGGTTCCGACTCAGATCACAGCAGTAAGTAGGTGTACACCCCTCGTCGACGCGTTCTGACTGGCCCTCTAGGTCCAGGCTGTTCGTGCAAAGATAGCGCGACATGCACCTGCTGGACTCCGCGCACTCGCGCCCAACCCGCCAAACTCTCCGTACGACGCAATTCTGAGGCTAGACCCGCCTCCTCTCCTGTAGGAGAGCCCATCACCCATCCCGCAGCTCTGGTCGTCCAGGCTCATGCTGGCAACAATCGTCCCGTTCTCCCCAAGCCTCCCGTCGAACGACCCGCTTCCCCTCCTCGTACCTTGCATGACCCCTCTTCTTCTCAGAGTCCTCGGCTTCCCAGTCACGGCCAGTCGTTCTACAGTCCTTATGGCCGCGCGTATGACTACTCCCGCGGTGCCGAGTACTCTGGCGAGAACGGGACGTCTCCTGCCAGCCTGCAGAACATTCTCAACGATGCCTCGAGTCCGACTACACCGTTCGGGCAATGGCCTGGTATGGGGTCGGGCAGTGTGTTCTCGGATTCTCCCATAACGCCGTCCACTTGCGGTTGTGGTCCTTCCTGCGCGTGTCCTGGTTGCATCGAGCACCGGGGGCCTAACGCGGATACCGCCGCCGCCTGCGTCAATCCCGATAACTGCATCGCCTGCCTGGACTGCAACATCAACTCGCTTACCGCTCTTGCCGCGGATACGGCTCGGACAATGTACGACCCCTCGCAGGCACAGAACATTGACGACTGGCTCCAGCAGGTGTCGTCCCTTCCCCAGCTACCATCCCCGCCCATGCAATCCCCGGGTTATCCTCCCAGCCTCAGCCAGCCAGACCTCCGATATGACCCTTCAATGATGCAGTCCTACGGCATGTGGAACGACGCTTCGGGCCCAGTGATGCCCAGCGGATATTCACCGACCATCGCCGAGGAGTGCTGTGGCGGGAGGTGTCAGTGCCCTTCGGGGTTCTGCAATTGTCCCACCGACTGCTGCGGGTGCTGCCAAGGGTGTTCGTGTTCCGGTTGCGTCCACGACGGCGCTGTTGGGTCTGGGCGTACCTTGACGTTCGCAACCTCCGGCGAGAGATCCCCCTGCTGCGGCAGAGGGCGTCAGGGGCCCCCCAGCGCTCCGCCCACTGCTGGTCCCAGTGCCAATCGAGCGAGTTTCTCCAGCCCATCCGTTGGCCCGTCAAGCTCGCGGTTTCCCAGCAACCAGTGGCTGACACCTACGTTAACGGTACCTAGGACTCCGCTCAGCCGCGCTTCCTCATCATCTTCCAAGTCTTCCGGACAACTCTCTGCTCCTTCCGCGTCGCCTTCCCCGTTCGGCGACGGGCGCGATCCTTCTCAGCGTGCTCGCGCTCCGGATCCCGCCGTCAGCGCCTGCTGTTCGTCGATGGGCAATCTGAGCACGTCCTCGCCCAATCCAACGTCACATCGTCGCGGCTCGGACCATAACGAGTATCGGACTCCTAGCTTTAGTTCTAGTTCCAAATACGCACGTCCGTTCTGAGGAAAGAAACTCCTCAACTGCGAACTCTGCCTTCCCCAAGCCATCGCACGTGCGTTCAGTATCGGTTCTTTCTCGTTGTCAAATTGCTCCCATGTACTTCTATCCGATAGCCTGGTAGACGCGAGTTGATGATCTGCGCTCCTGCTTCTTCTGCTAGCTATTACCGGTGCTGCTGCTTCTGTATGCGAACCCGACGATTCTCCGATTCAGAGGCGTTTCGCTTCTTGTGCTACTTATATCGGAGAGGCGTGCGCGGTGTGTAGATGCGAATGCGATCGTGTTGTTTCTATCTTCTCCACGTGGACTGGTCGTGGCTGCATCGGTCTCGCCTTCGTCTTCCTTGACGTACAGATGGAAATGCTTTCTTCGGCGCGGAGTCAGCGCGCAAACTCTGTGGTGTCAGGTACGTTCCTCGTCTTGCGAATGGTGGCTGACGTCTTCCATTGTCCAGGTTCCGGCGGGGTTGCGCTTGCTCACATTACACGATGGACGTATTGGATCCCGAGCACGCAGGGGGCATCGACGAGGGCCAGGAAGAGCGGGTATGTTTCCTAGTTCGATATCCAGCCTACCACCTGCGTCATTCATCTATGTGTCTTATTCTGCAGCGCTGTCGCTGTGTCGCGCAGCAGCCTCGCGGAGATTCCGACAGGCAACGCCACTCTCGAATGTTCTGTCTTCAAATGCGACGTCGTAGCGACACTCAAAGGGCCACATGTCCAGTCACTTACAACCCGAAGGGCTGGCCTCCACGCCGGCGCTGTCTCGGGCGCACTTTTTCATCTTTTCCTGTAGATAGGACAACTCTATTCTCAACGCCCTCGACGCCATGTCGATCGTATCCTTCCCCCTCGGTATCTTCTCTCGCGCCCCCACTCTAGTCCCATCTGAGGATCATGTCGAGCTCTCGGCAGTCATTCCCGGGACTTGGACGCTCACCTCGTGGGAGGAGCGAGGTGCAGACGCTGAGCCGCCGTACTCGATGACAGTCTCGGAGCACTTGCACTCTGGCTTGTATTGCAGAGTGTTCGCATCCAGAGCGTCTTTTGCAAGTCCTCACTGGGGGATGCGGGAGAGCGGGCTGCTGGTATGCAAGGTCGCGATAGGGTGGACGGAGATGAGGAAACTACGGTACGAGGCGGAGGTTTATGCCAATCAGCTTCAGGAGATCCAAGGCGACGAGGTGCCGAAGTTCTTCGGGCTGTACGACGGAGATTCCGGCACCGCTTCAGTGAGCGTGATGGTCCTCGAACACTGCGGAGAGGCGTTGTCTGTCCGACTGGATCGCTGCGACGTGAATCTCAGGTACGCTGCAATAGTCCGATTGCGCACATGTTCTCCTGATTTTGAGTCCAGACCAGGGTGTCGGTGCTGTATGCTGTGACGAGGCTCCACATCCACGGCAAGATTCAGCACAACGATATCGGCCATCGTAAGGTCCTTGTGCGTAGTGACGGGAAGGTCGCGAAGATCATCTCCTTCAGGCTGGCCAGCGCTCACGACAAGTGTCCGTGCGAGAATCAGAAGATCTCTATGTCATTTCGCGCAAGTGTCGCCAGCCCGGTCCATTGCGGTGAGCTGCAGTATGTATGCGAGAAGATCGATGCAGCCCCATGGTGTGCGTAGTATGCCCCCAATGCTGCTGACATGGTCAATCTGACGTTATTGCCCGTGTGGTAGTCCTGTATTTTGGCCAAGGGTTCACAATGGCGGACGCACAGAGCCCTCAAGACCTCGTGAACCTGTATACTCCGTATCACGTATCTCCTACTGAAGCACTGAAGCACGCGGAGGAGGTTTGGGAGGACTTCCGCCTATGGCGGAAGGAGTGGGAGGGGTTGGACCTGGACGCGTACATGACGATCGGTTCATTGTAATGGCGGGTAAACAGTGCGGCGTCCCTAAGCGTCCCTCAGCATTGTCGACCGCCCCGCCTGACCGATATCGTGCACCATTGGATGTCGGACAACATCCCTTGGATGGAGAACAACGTCTGCCACAGACATGCGTGGCCCGAATATAGCCTGTGAGTCGAGTGGGCAAGAGCCCGGCCATGAGCCCAGATGAGCGGAGCTTACTCTGCTCTCGAGTCCTACTGGGTCCGTTGGCTGGCCAAGGTCACGTCGGAACCTTGAGGTCCTCGATGGGCAGTCAAGGCCTAATTGCTATTTGGTTGGCAAGCACCTCCGCAAGCAGCGCATCATGTGAGATTGAAGGGAGGGTACGACGTAGGGCTCCGAGCGTGCTCGAGCATTTGACGTGGACAGTCTGAAGCTGGAGCTGAGGGGCGGAGGAGCTTCCAACACAAACAATTGAGCGTACACGTCGGCGTGCCGAGGTAAGAGTTCACGCGAGGCTCTCGAACACACGCCCTGAAGTACGGTGAGCGATGATGCCAATGCGGAGACGACAGTCACGTACCACGCCACTGCCGTCCCAAGACCACCACCAACGCAGCTCAACCTCGTTGCCCGTGGTTCCCTCGTTCATCGCGGCGTGTATGATGGCCTTCCCTTTGTCAAAGAGTCCAAGCAATTCCGGAATCGCGATGTGTTCCTCGATGGTACGGTTTGAGTACAGGGCGAGCATGTCGTCGTACTCAAACGTGAACGAACGTCCGCGCTCAAGGTGAAGACCGGTAGCCTTGATGAGCTTCATGATAACCAAGCTGAAGGCGATCATGCGTTACCCTGGCATCTTCGACTCGTTTTTCAGGTCGTCGTCGGTGAGCTGGTCGAAGTGGAACTCGTCGATGCCTCCGAATGCCTCCCGGTTGTACTCTGTCTTCGGATAGACAAGATGGTGACGCCTAGCATACTCAATTATGTAGTTCTTCTTGAACGGCCACCCATAGAGGAGATAGGGGACGTTGTTGCTTCTGCTCGCCAGGAGTCGTGGCGGGATCTTCTTCCGAGGCGGACGGTTGTTCATGAGTCGTTGCCATTTCTAAGCCCATATTCATTTAAGTCAGCGAGCAGTTTATGAGGGATGACGTCACGTACAGCCTTCTGCGCTTTCTGCGCTGCTTCCGTGAACCTGCCAGTGAGGCGAGGATTTCCGGGATCGGATGCAGGGTCAAACTCCATCTCCAGGAGATACTGCGACCCCTCCCAGTGAGCCGGTTCATGCATGTTGACGCGATGAGCTGGAGAGATGAGCGAGTGACCGTCCAGGAAGAAGAACGGCAGAACGCGTGACTGACGCGTGATGAAGCGCGATTGATGGCAGCGTCACGTCACACCGGCCATGCTCTTGGCCACTTGTTGTCGCGAGCGATCACTGGCAGGTACTGACCAGAAGGATGATGAACGTTGAACCTTTGCTTGCGCTGCTTCCTAAAACTACGCTGATAATCTTTGAAACTGCCACTAATCAAAAGTGCAGCCTCAAGCGCGAGGGAGTCCCCGACACTGGTGGTAGGCGGGCCAGAACCTAGTAACGAGGTCAGGGTGCCGTGCTCGGAGCTGTAGGAGGTCGTCTGCCTGTCTGAGATCAACACGCCCGGTGCGTCTACTACTAAGCTTACGGAGCGCGTTTTGACTGATTACTGTATGATTCTCACTAGCGATCGTGAAGTGCTATGGCGAAGACTTGCCTGCGTCGGACCCCAATACTCTCCTTCAGAACGCCGGGCGACCAGAGATTTACAGCCTCGAACGCGCCCGAGTACTCACTGATCCTGTGAATGCGGGAACGTACCGAGCGCAATGTGGTGAAGAGTCACTTGAGCGCTGACGGTCTCCGGGGCCTCGTGGCACTCCAAAGGGTGTGTCGTTTATCTGTGACCGTCGATGTATCGATGCTCCGACTTGTTTGCTGTTCGTCCTGGGCAATATGCGTGGACGAGCTCTGCCTCGGTGAATATTTCGCTGGCTATACTCTCCTTATGATACATGGAACTCGCACGTCATACAACGGGACACGACTCAGGAAGCAATCAGGGCGCTGGAGGTCCGAGACTGTCATCGGAAGTTCTCACCCCGCGACAAGATACTTCCCGACAAATTTCAACTTGGTTGAGATGTGTTACAACGTTCTAAAGACTATGAGGTCGTGAAAATTAGACTGGACAAAAAGGCGTACGTACAAAGCCATGGCTTCACCTTCATGAAGGCCTCGTACAGCTCGCCACAGGGAATGTCGCCCCACGAAGGAGCCTTTGTCATGTCAATAGGCTTGGCTGCACAACGACATTTGTGCTCGCGTGCGTGTTGGAAGTTGAGTAGTCTGAGGGACTTCACGTCGTGCTTCCCCCGGGTAACAATGTTGCGTCTCATGAAATCGCCGTGTTTAACACCTACACGGTGCAGATGCACGAGCGCCTCGAGTGCAGCCAGCCTGCGAGCGCAAATCAGCGAAGGTGAGGCCAAATACAATAGAGCAACAACGAGCGAGCGCACTTGAAGTCTTTGGGGCATCCCTTCAACTCCGACCACGGAGGGCTGCCGCAATCCTCGGTGACAAGTACGCCGATGACGCCGTCGCGCGAGTGGCCCACAAAGTACCCGTAGCACTTGGGCACCACCGTTCCCTGGAGAGGGGCGAGCAAGCCCGCGTACAGGTTTGCCTCCTCCTTCAGCTCGTGCAACATCAACTCATCATGTGCGACCTTGCAGACGACCTTGCCCTTGGTACCGGAAACGGATAGCTGCGAGGTGGGTTCCTCGTAACAGTCTAACCCGAATTGCAGCGTTGCGCGGACGACCTCGAGATCACCGAACTCGGTCTCGGCAATCTTGTTCGTAATATACGCAAAGCAGGGCTTCTGTGGCTCGGGCGCTGAACTTATGGGTAGGAGGGTATGGAAGGTGAGTGGCGCGTCCGCATCCCATGTCCGCCGGGGACTAGTCGACTGAGGCCAATAGAGCCGAGACATTCGCAGGAGAGGTCAGCTTAGAGGCTTGTAGAAGGGTAAAGAGGCTCAACGTATTGAAGGAGAAATACGCAAATACGTGGTCCCGGTTTCATTTACGAGGAAAGAGCTTCCTCGCGGTCGCTGCAATGAGCCTTTCAGTGAGACGGCAATTTCCGGCCTTCCTTGAAGCGCCCCTTGAGCTGTACCTTCATCATCCAATATTCACCCAGATACGCTCCAGCCTCGTCAACATGTCCGACAATCTTTTCACTTTGCACTTTCCCTATGATGAGACCCCGCCGCCTTTCAACAAAACCCCGCATGCCATTGAGAACATGACCAAGCGATGCGTGCTGGAGTCCGTTGGGATCTGCGATCCAGAGGGACCGCACAAATGCGACCTCTTCGTGGCAATGAAGAGCCGAATCGCAATCGGACCCCACGGCATGGTCATATATTGTACAGATGTCTGTCCGATATTACAGGACAGAAAGCCTGATCCTGATGGCAAGTGGACTGCGGCGATCTGCAAGCACGCCCGAGACGAAGACAACTTTCCACTTCTTCAGCACGAGGCGGAGGTCTACGAGAAACTGAAGCATCTCCAGGGGGATGGAGGTCCGAGGGTCATAGGGTTCTACGCCGGGAATGTGGCCGACGTCCCCTGGGCTGTGCTGGTAGTGGAGGACTGCGGCGGTATACCGCTTGACAGGTGCTGGGTGAATCTTGCCAATGCTCCCTTGTACTTCCGGTATGAGTTCCGCTTCCACCCACACCCGTGTAGACCATCTGACTTGCTTCACTTCTAGGAAAGCTGTGGCCGGAACCATGCTGAGAATACACCAAGCCGGTGTGCAGCATGGCGCCTTCGAAGATTCCAACATCATCCTCACCGAGAGGAACGGGAGCTACGTATCCACAATCCTCAATTTCGATGGCGTTTATCTCTGGCATGATGTGTGTCGCTGGACGTACACTACCGATGGGGTGTATAAGGACATACCTCCGCAACCGGGGCACAAGGAGCGGGTCTGCTGGGAGCTCCGAGAAGTATGGAACAAAGCTGAGCTGTGGCACCCATGTATGGTTGACTTCAACTCGCCACGGAGGTGTCGCTGACAGCCTTGCTCCAGATTACATCAAGTATCTTGGCCGGTTCTACGAGCCCACAATCGCAGACACCGCCGAGGCGCTTGCTCAGTCGCCTGAGGTTATACCCAGTCTGTCGTTTGGCGTGAATGAGTTCATCAAACTGAACAGCGCAGACAGGGCGATGGCGGATAGGGACAAGCGCGTCGACAGGAGGCAGAGGTTGGACAAAGAAGCCGAAGAGAGAGTCTAACGCTCCGCCCTCCTCCGCGTTAGCGGCATAGTCTGGTCGTTGGCCGTTCGAGAGCCACATTGTATCAGTACGCTTTGCGGAACTCTAGTCTGATAGCCCTAATCACACGGCGATTCCGCGCGACATCGCCAAAATGTGGAGGCTAGTGTTGAGCCGGTCATCAGGAGCCTCGAGCCGAGTGGGGAGCTCATAATATTGTCATATCGTGCGCCCAGGCTCCCAGGCTACCACCTGGCACCGATTGATCCCCCGCCACAAGATACTTGCTTCAATTCAACCGTTTCGACTCTCGTCATCTAAACTCGGAACTCGGCGCGTACTTCTCTTCAGCTCCGTCGGACGCTCTCATTGACATGGGTGCGATGCATTCTGAGACTCTGGATAATATTAGATCTGCCTTATCAGAACACAAGGTAACGGCGTACTTACAGAAGCACAGTTGCGCCTTCACACAGGCGTAGTACAGCTCATGACAGCGGATGTCGCCCCACGAAAGCGTCTTCGTCGTGTCAATCGACTTCGCTACGCAAGGGCAGTCGTGCTCTCTCGCGGCTTGGAAGTTGACCAGCCTGAGCCACTCCAAGTCGTCATCCCAGGACACGATATTTCGCCTTGTGAAATTGCCGTGTGCCACCCCTGCACGATGCACTTCCATGAGCGCCTCGAGGGCGGTCTGCCTGCCAGAGTGATTCGACGTCAGGCCGAGGTGCATAGAGAAAGAAGCAACGAGAGTACCTGAATCTTTCAGAGTAGCTCTTGAGCTCCCTGCGCAGAGGGTCCCCGCAGTCCTCAGTCACGAGCACCCCGACAACGCCGTCGGGCGAGTTACCGATGAAGTAGCCATAGTACTTGGGTACCACCGTCCCCTGGAGTGGAGCCAGCGCACCCTCGTACAGGCGTGCTTCCTCCTTCAGCTCCTTGAGCCTCAGTTTGCTATGTGCCACCTTGCAGACTACGTCGCACTCGGTGCTCGAACCGGACGAGTCCGAGGTGGGTGCGTCGTGACAGTCTAGCTCGGCTTGCAGGGTAGCTCGGACAACCTCGAGCTCGCCGTCACCTGTCTCGGCAACATTGTCTGAGATGTACGCAAAGTATGGTCGCTGTGGGCCCGGAACTGGGCTCATGGGTAGGAGGATGTTGAAAGGGAGTGGCGCGTCCTCATCGGACGTCCGGGGATCGGTCGACTGAGGCCAATAGAGCCGAGACATTTCAGAGAGGATGGCGAAGTAAGTAGTGGGAGATAGATAAAGGTATAACAGGTCTCGCGAATCTGTGGTATCAATACAGGATGGAGGTGAACATCAACCAGCTGCAGACTACTTACATGAGGTATGGCCGGTCATTGCCGACCTTCAAGCTTCAAGCTGCGAGGTGATCTTTGCCGCTGCACTATAAGGCAGTCGCGGACCCCATTAAGGACTCTCGACCCTCGCACGCAGAGTTTGATGCTTGAAAATTAGATATGGCATCTCAAACGATTCATCCCTGGCTTTTCTATCCACCTTGTGAGATGTCGTGAATAATTTGTGAGGCATACGGGTTCCTCGCGGAAGGTAGCTGTGGGAGTCGAACATAGGAACTGCGTGAAGTGCCAAGCGCGCGCGCACGACATTGACGACGCGCTCGGCGGCGCGGCCTCTCTCTTTCTCCCCTCACCATCTCGAGTCTGTTCAACCAGCTTACCCTTATGTCCTCTGCGCGAGCAGAAAAAAACCCTCAACTCTCTGAGGAGCAATATGACCTCGCTACACGACCGCAAGACTGCTTAGCCTGTCGCGTCATCGGGACAGCCGCACTTGGAGGCGTCGGGATCTATGCGTTGAACATGTCTCGCGCACATGCACCGGGCTCGGTGGTGGGGAAGAGGATAATGGCAGGAGTGGGATTTTGTGAGTACATGATACTATCAGTGTTGAGGATCGGTTCTGAGTGGACGGACGGACCAGGTTTTTTGGTTGCTAGTGCGCTGCGGTGGACGAAGTAATCAAAGGAGCGCGTACATCGTTCGTACCGCCTAACATGGTGACGCGGCATCAAGCTCCAGACAAGCCCTGGTCAGTATTTCTCTCTACAGCTAGTTCGCTATCGCCTCCCCAAGCTGCGGCCAAGGGACGCACTTTGCCAGTTGAGAAGGTACCAGCAGACAGGATCCTCAGTCTTCGCGCCGTGGACTGATCGACAAGTCGTGTCCTCGGCGGCGTGATACACCATACTGACGCATGGCCGGACTTTCTCGCCTTCTTTCCTTGCGGAACTCTCTCGTCTGGCCATACACGACCATGACAGGCTGTGCGAAGTACAGCATGTCGATCCTGGTGCTTGATTCGTGCTCGACGAGCTCGCGCATGACGTACGTTATATTCCTGCTTTATCACTTCGCTCTCAGAGACTGATCTACTCCGTGGCAGCGCTGCCGTACATCCTCGTCGAGCACTGCCGAACATGGAGGCGAAGTCATGTTAGCCCACTGAGCAAGCGCTCTGAGACGACCGAACTGTCTCGTCAGCTCTCGAACAGCCTCATCCTGCCAACGCAATCTGACGCAAGTTACTCCCTCTTTCCTACTCCTTCAGTCCATCACACAGTCAAATCACTCCAATACCCTCGGAGTCTCGTTTCCTAGCCTCACGATCTCTCTCCGGACCCACATGAGCGCCATGCAGTGGCTACCTCTCGCACATCCTCGCATCGTCTTGCACCATTCTTGACTTGGCGACCTGCTTCGTCGTCATGGAGTAGCACCGAGCTGCTGTCATACTTCCACATACCTCCTCGTCTTTTGTCTCACCAGCTGCCCACCTCTTCTGCCCGCTGCAACTCTCTCGGGGATCAGAGGTGTCTATCTGCGCATATCCAAGTCTCTCAAATTGCGCTGCGACAGTCGTGGTTTCGGCCTCCACATCGCACCATGATCGCACCCCAGCCCCTCTAGTTAACTGCCTACGACAACGCCGCTTGATTGCCAGTCGTCGAGCTAGGGTGAAGATCTGTGCACCATCGGACGAAGCTGTCGCGGTGGTGTGTTCCGTACATCCTCTTCCATCACGACCTCTACCTGCTCCATGTCCTGACCGCCTGCACGGTCCTACTTCAGCGGTCTGTCCACGCCGGTGGTTCGCGTCGCCACAAGTTCTCTGCACGTTCCCTATAGCGATCTGGTATCATAAGGGTTCGGAGGAGCAAGGAGGAGCTCCTGCTACGGCGTCGTCTGGCCAGACGCGGACAGTGTCTCTTCCTACTTACGTCTTCCTGCTAATTGTGCGCGCAATCGCCACATGCGCGGAAGCCGCTCACTTCTGTGCATCGCGAGCGTCGCGGAAGCCAGCGGCCGGTTTTTTCCTGCTCACTCTCTCGAATCGCTCAGCGTAAACCATGGTAAATTGCGGTAGACGTACGTAGCCTCGTACATGGCGACTACTCTTCTGCACCATCTGCATTCTTCTACACGCGCTCTACGATGCAAGCCTGAATGATGGCGAGTATCCTCGCAGCCTTTTCGGAGTCCGGCGAGTACCATCCGTGGCCGTTTCTTCGTCTTCGGGCGTTCTTCTGGGATCAAACCTGTCCCGTCTCGCCTCCATCTACCACTTAACGTGCCTTATCTTGCCCGCTGCTCAATGTCGACTGTTGGACTGACTCGCTCGTCAGTCGGAGAGGCGACGATGCGAGGTGCGGGCAGGTCGAGGCATCCACGGTCTGCATCGTCGTCCGCCATACTCAAGATCAGGCTGATCACGAACTACGGCACACAGTACAATGGCAAAGGAACTTGAAGCAGTCCGTTGCAGCCATTTAGTCCTCATCGAACTCAATAGGCACCGGATTCGCGTCCAGAGCCTGTCGTTTCTCCCACATCTCCGCGAGTTCATCGATTTTTCTCTGAGCCCACCCCCTCACGGCACTCTCGCGCTCGTGGGCCGGTATGTTGGGACAGTGCTGCAACAGGGAGTCGACAGATGTCGCGTGCTCCACGTGAATGAGGTTGCCGAACAAGTACACGTATTCTAGAGCGAAGGTTTCAGAGGCAATGCAACGAGAAAAGGGAGGGAAGGGACGTACTGGGCAGCCATATACGCGCGTGTTCCATACAAGCGGCGTAGAGCTCGTTGCATGGGAAGTGCGGAAGCGCAGGAGCCAAGTCGTACGCAATGACCTTGTCGTGCTTCACCGGGCATTCATGGTCGTGGTCCGCCATGCCGAAATCTACGATTCTGACGTGTGGACGGCCTTTTGCGTTCTTGGTGACGACGATGTTACGCTCGGCGAAGTCGTTGTGCTCCACACCTGCCTTGTGGATGGCCAGCAGCGCGTTTACGGCTTCGTACCTAGAACACATAGGTAAGTTTAGAGAGCGCGGCGCGTATAGTAGCAACTTACCTGATTGTCAGCGCGTAGTACTTCAACTCGTACGTGAGCGCAACGCCACAGTATTGCAAGACTAATACTCCCGTGGGCCCCTCTTCGGTGTCGTCGATGTAGCAACCGTACATAAACGGCACGACCCCGCCCTGGAGATCGCGAAGCTTGGTGTTGTATAGGTCGGCCTCCTTCCGCAGGATCTCTATCTGATGTTCTCCATAGGCGACCTTGCAGACTACATTCCGCCTTTGGTCAGCCAGACGGCCGTTTGCTACGATGCATAGTTCTGAGCGGAAGACCTGACTGTTACCGTCGGACCCCGCCGAGACGAGGGTCTGAAGATATGCTCTGGTGGGAGCGGTCACGTCTCGGTCGGCGATGTAGGCCTTCAAATAGTAGCAGAAGCTATCTGGAGGCGATGGCGGTGGTTCTGGAGGCGGCGATCCAGATTGAGAGTCTGAGGCGGATGCAGAGTCTTCCGACTCCGAGGAATCCGAGTCCATGGAGGAGTCGGTAAAGTACATCGGCCAAAACAGTGCCGACATATGATCGCAAGTGCAAGAGAGAGCTGTGCAAAAGGAAGTAACATGGTAAGCCTTGAACATTACTGGATGCGTGAGCGGACGCACTTACTCTGTCGTGGCCCGAGATGGTTGCGAAGGTTCGCGTTCAAAGTTCGAAGCCTCTAGACGCTCGTCGGGCGGTGACTGTGTGATGTTACGTCTCGCGTTTGTCACTGTGACCCCTCGCGTCTGAGCCTCTACGTTCTCCTCCTCGAGCCCGGGGCGTCGCTGGGCGCTATTCAATGTGCCAAACTGTCTCTCGCAACCCCCAGCCCGCATCTCTTCTCGTACTTTTACTTCGTGTCCTCTCTACATCGTCGATCCGCCACAGCAGTGATTATTGAGGGACCTGAGCTTCCTCAGGAGACACAGCGCTGGCGAGCAAGGAGAAGTCAGCGAGAAGGAAGAGGTACGCGCTTGGCTCAGACAAGGACGCTCACCTGGCGAGCACGGAGTGAGAGC
>ML211373.1:0-32207 GCA_004369055.1 Polyporus arcularius HHB13444
TGTGACGCTGGTAAGCTTCACACGGTAGAGCGCTCGGCAGGAGACAGGTGTAAAGACTGCTTTCTGCTCGTGAGTACGCTAGGGGAATACAGGACGACGTCCGCGGGTATATATACGACTACGATGCCAAGCCTGTATGAGTAACGTATCGGTAAGGACAGATGGTGGTGCGTAAGCGTAGCACATGGGAGACGAGGAGGATAAGTAAGGAGCGACGAGTAGTTGGGTAAGCTGAATGACAGAGGAATGATGGGGATGGACATGGGTCTGGAACGGACGCTGTCCGAGAGGGGAAGGAGGTAGGCTCGTCCCCAGCCTGTTCGGTGATGGATTGATGGGAATTCAAACTCAGTCGTAAACTCCTGTGAGGATCACCGAACTGCTGTCCGCCTTCAAACTCCGCTGATCCCCCGCCCGATTTGGACAGCACGCCTACCGACTGGCTTGCGAGTCTAGGAAGGAGGAGAGCGGCGCGTTACAGACTGACTGCAGCACGAGAGTGCCACAGGCTTTCGCCTTCTTGACCACACCACGCGTGAGTTCCAAGGATATTCGAGCTGCTACTTCTTCACCCTACAATTTGCTTGATCACGACAGCAGGCCACAACTCCGGTCACGCAAGGCCATCATGCATTTCAATGAAGTGCTGCGGGCGCGCGAGGACGCAATCCACGCCCACGATGGGCCCTGACAGGACATTCCCAAGCACTATCAACGAGTCCCTCAGTGAGTCAGAACGGCACCGCGCAGCGATAGCGCAGTGTGCGCAGCCCGGATGGTGTCATGTGGAAGGTTGGCGAAGCAAACGCCCGCTGTCGCGAGTGCAGTCAAGACTGAAGAACCCCGCAGTATGCCCTGCGCGACCTGCGTCCAACAACCACCTCCACCTCCTTCTCTACCCTGAGTAACTGCGCGCTGAGCTGCAGCACCGTCGCGAGTCATGATCTTGCCCGATGACACACCGCCAGAGTCACCCACGAAGTCCGACTCGCGCGCAGGGCCGCCCTCCGAGGCACCTGAGGACGAGCATGCACTACCACCACCAGCATATCCTGGACCTCCTCAAAATGGACAGATATCGTCATACCAATCTCATAGTGTCGACATTGAGGCGCAAGCCAGCAGCTCCCGAACGCCCCTCCTTCAATCCCCACCCGCGCACCATGTCGAGCAGGTCGAGTCGGCTCCAACTCGATTTATGAAAGCGTTCGGTGTCGCATTACTCATATACATCCTTGTGGGATCATTCACGCGAACCGCAATCGCTGGTCACTACTGGCGCGGGCGTGATACACATCGGGTGAGTACTGTTCGTGCTTTGCCTGAATTTCTGAACTCTTCAATTTGGTTTCTCCTTGTTTCTTCAGTGGAACGACGTGGAAGAACCTGATATTGACGATGGACGCGGTGGCGCGCCCGGTTCACAGATTCCCTTCCCACAACCCTCAGACGGCAAAGTTGAGAAGTGCGTCACAGCAGCAGGCGCGACCACCCTTTCCTCCGAATCTGTCTATATGACATCTCTCCTCCTTCCGTTGACCGCGAAGACCTTATACATCTTTGGCCGAGGCGAGCTCGCGCATGGAGACATCACGTTCACCCCTTCCTACGATCGTACCATTCCTGAGGACAGTATTCGCGTGAATATTATCCCTCGCTACCACAGTGAGATCGCTCTTATGGCGACCAATATCTGTTTGCTCGAGAGAGCAAAAGGCGAGAAGGGCATAGCTATCCTCGTGAGTCTGTACAGTCTCCCCGTGGGCCCGTACCAGCTGAATATGATATGTTCCAAGACACCTTCAAGTTGGATTCCCAGCAACGACTTAAGCTTCTCAATTGAGATTCGTATACCTGTAACCAGGGGCCCGTTACGAGTCAACGCCTTCGAGACACACCTACCGTTATTCCGGCACACCTTCTCCGCCCAACTTCATGGCCAGGTCTCCTTCGGTTCGCTCTACGTTCGTTCAACCAACCAGCAGATACACGCTGGGGTACGTGTGACCTTGACTTGGTATTCCCATTTCCTGACATGATTTTGGCAGTACCTTGAAGCGGACAATACGACCATCCAAACCACAAACTCCCTCATCAGTGGGGTCTACCGCGCTTCCCATACACTCTTCCTGCAAACTTCCAACCAGCCCATCAAAGCTGATATCACCATTCTCAACGACGACGACACTCGTAACCCCACGAACATCACGATGATCACAGCTAACTCGTACGTCTCCTGATCATGCTGCCAGTACCCATAGCTCGCGTTACAGATTATGTCTAACCGTCCTGACAACAGTGCGATCGACGCCGCGATCACCCTCCTCCGTTCAACGTCGTCGCGTGCGGTCAGCAAAGGCGGCGCGTTTGCCGTCTCTGCACAGACGCAGAACGGCGCGCTTGACCTGCGATTCCATACACAACCCGTCGACAGCAGGCTCGATGTCACTGCGCAAACGAGCAATGCTCCCGCACAGGTGCACTTGCATCCTGCGTACGAGGGCGCGTTCACCATCGGGACGTCGCACGGCCCGACCGACTTGACAGTGTACGAGAAGATAAGTGACCCTTCGGGTCGCGGGCGGAAGAGGCTTTGGGCGGTGACGGAGCGGACAGCAGCGGCGTTCAACGGGCGCGTGTGGTGGTCGCACAGATCCGGATCGGACGGTGATGAGGGCAGGGGGAGTGTCAGCGTGCACACTTCCAATGCCGCGGTACAGGTGACAACATAAGCTCTTGTCGACATATGGCGGCAGTGGACATGGCGGGGAGTCGGTCGTGGTAGTCGATGTATGTATTGTCCGTTGATGCTTCATGCCTTATGTCGTGGCCGGATGGTATCTTGTAGTTTATTTCCGTAGTTGTAACCAATGTATATGTATGTAGTTCTACCTCTCGCTTTTAAAATTATCGGGTAGTAGGACTTACCGTGTGCACGACAACGTAGGCGATGCTGTATGACTCCCACAAGGTGCGAGGCAAGGTGAGTATCAGGGGTATCCGATTATGAAGACGAAGGATAGATCATTGCACTGACATGACAGGTCCAAATCTCAAATAGCAAGTCATTAACATTATCCATATCCTCCAGTCCATCTGTAGCATCCCATGGATCCAGATCATTCGAGGGGCATGCCCTCAACAGTCTCGAGGAGCGAAGACCAGTTGGTAACAGCGGCTTCGGAAAAGTCATGCTCCTCGCGTGCAAAGGCCTGAACAGCCAGTGTGAGGAGCGTGTTCTCCCGGTTGTGCAGCACAGCGCGAAGTTCGTGCCACATACTATACGACAAATGTATGAATAAGAGGGTTGTTGAACGCACAATGAATCACGACTGACCATGCGCGGATGAAGACACGGCGATTGAGCGCAGCCGTGATCGCAGCTTGGTCCTTCTCGATGGCGACAGCGACCTTGTCAGCTTCGTGCTCCCAGCCCTCTTTCTTCGCTTGCCTGATGCCTTCGAGCTTGTGCGAGTTGGTGTCAACGCGCTTCCGGAGGCGGTCGACCTGGTCGGGCGAGAGGCGATCGTGGCGGATGAAAAGATCACGCATAGCTACATAGAGGTCGCGCTGAGCCTGTACGACCCGGGTCAGAACATTCTCGTTCCTGAACATAATAACCTTCCTACCTTGAGGGATTCTAAGGTCGAGTAGAGCATCGTTCGCGACTACGAGGATAGCTCAGCGTCATGGCAGTCAAGCGAAACAACCGAACTGATATACTCACTCGATGCTCGAGCGCATCTGCGTGCCTCTGCGTGTGAGCTGAGACATGCACAAGCCCCTGCCTCACGCCCGCACAGAGCTCGCAATCCTCGCCACGCCAACAGCGCTCGTTGACCTCAACGAGGCTCTTGACAGTGTTCGTGAGGCGTGAGAGATCCGCCTGTCCATCCACCGCCGACCGGCGCGCGGCCGACGTCAGTCCAGAGAAGATGGACGTCGTCGTCGACGCATCAGTGTCACGGTCGAGAGAGCCAGATGCCGAGGACGGCGCGGAAGCGGATGAAGAGGAGGTGGCAGATGGAGAGGAAGACAGGCCAGCAAACGGAGGCAGAGGCAAGGGCAGGTGAGTCGGCAAGAAGCTTGGCCTCATGACAGGAGTGAGCCGTACCGCTGCTGCCTCTCGGCGCCTGACGATGCGCTCCGTGAGTAGGCAGATTCGCTGCCAGTGCTCAATGAGGAAGCCGATCTTCCCTCGGACAACACTGATGTGGCTCATGAGCGTGGACAGTGACCAGACGCGCAGACAGGACATACGCAAGCTTGTCTTCCAGGTCGCTAGGGATAGCCATCTCCTCGACACGGTCGATCCGCTTGCTAGCGGACTCCTCCTCGTAGGAGATCGCAGTATGTTTGCGCCATTCCTCCAGCGATGGCTCCGTCAGGAAAGACTGCAGTACTGGGTCGTCCTTGATTACCGGATGATTGCTAGGGACAGGTAAGTCTCCAAACCAGGCTCCTTAGAAAACTACTCACACCACGAAGTTGATGAAACGAGCCAATCCTCGCCTACAGTCAATACTGTCAGACACGAAGCGAAGACGCCGCAATTGTCAAGACGAACCTGCGTTGCTCAAGGAAACCTTCGTCGGCTACAGGAGGGTCAACATCAATAGCAGCATTGGGTATGGCACCGGAAGCCAGCAGCAGTACTCACGGCCTATCCGTTTCGGAGGCAGAGCTGGGAGCAATCGGAAAGGATAGCGCTTGACCAACACGTCCCACAGGAATACGAACTCGGAATATCGTCTTGGGACGGGTGCGCCACGCTGAGAAGGGGCCAGATAAATGTGCGGGGTAAAGCGGGGGAGACTCGAAGCCACATACATCGCTTGAGACCTCGTATACGAGGTACCTGTTCAGTATGAAGCCCTGTTGTCCCAGGATATTCACGAAGACGGTTTCTTGCTTCTTCCACCATTCACGAGGCAAGCCAGAGCCCGATATGTTCGATGGTGCGCCGTTGTTGAGACTACCGAGCGCCGGTGCCTTGGGAGCGGCGGCCGGCGTTGTGAATTTCGAGCTCCAGGGATCCTCGGCAGAGTACCCGCGAGTCGATGGAGGCGGCATCTGCATGATATCATGGAAGGACGATTGGGAGGGGGGTAATGAGCTGAGGTCGAGCGTCGGTTCGGGAAGTGCGTTTTCTTGGGCGAGTGCCGCAACGCGCTCGATACTGACATCTTCCCTGTCGTTCAGCTGGCCGTCCCATATATGACGCAGACAACTCACCTTTGCCGGACTGCGCCAGGGCTGCGAGGGCAAGGGCGACAAAGAACTCGAGACGCGACACTCGCGGTCTCGAGCTGACAAGACTTACGATCTAAAACGCAGTCAGTGATCCCGAAAGAGATAGACAGATGTTACGACAGACAGAGAACAACGGGGACATCGTCACGGACGGTCTGGGTAACCATCTACTCGCCAGACCACCTCACCCGAGAACGTCTGAGCGACTGGGAACTTTGTCCGGCGGACTATCCACCGGATCGTCCGCGAGACAAAGACATCGAGCCCTGCACAAAGCGTCACACATTGAAGGATGGCCCGCCTGGTCCTGCTCTCGCCGCCATGACCCACTCTATGGGCAGCACGGACGCTATAGCTACGCCAATTGCGCGACCTGGAGCGACCTTTACTGCCACACGGATGCTTTGTACCCGCTGATCAATGGCAATGCCCCGTCGGACTGCTCACCAGTCACCTCCGGCGAGCGATGGTTGTCGCAAGCGCGTGTTGACGGTGACATGATCGGTACTCGGGAACGTCGGGGGCGACGGGTGGAGCGCGGGGTGCGTTACAGGCAGTGGCATCAGGTTCATGTACACGGTAGTGCACCCGAATGCGCGGACTGTTCGCCGGACAGACATCCCAGTCGACCTGACTTTCTGTGGATGGGCCACCTATCTGCCTGCCAGAAAGTCTGGTTTCGGGAATCAGCGGCGGACAAGGCGGTAGCAGGACCAGATGGGCCATTCTGCACAGGGCTCGATGTCTTTGTGCGACAAACAATCCAGTGAATAGTTCGCCGGACAAAGTTCCGTTCCTAGTCGCTCAGACTTGTCTCAAACGAACCCTTCAAGCCAAAACATCCGCAAGGAAATGGTAGACGCACCCTGTCCACCGTCGACGCCGGAAGAGACGAGGTACCGAGCACTCTGGACAAGGCGTTGACCGATGTTTCGCCTGTGTTGGTTGGATCGACGGCGGCGAAAGCTCTGGTGTAGATGGTAGGAATCGATGCTTCGCCTACACTGACACGTCAACCTCGAGACAAATTACATACACTGGGACATGACGCACCGATCACCGAACTCAGGCCACCTGAAGATGTGGCTGGAAACGACGGCAGCGCTGGTGCTGGACTCGGTGATGTACTCCAGGGATCAAGCCCATCGTCGTATACAGAGCTAATCAATGGATTCTCGGTCACGAAACTTGCACCAAACTGCGACGAGCTGCCATAGGCTTGCACGGGACGGGGTGCGTTGAACATCCTCGCTCGTCGTAAGGACGACCGGGTTGGCCAGGCGGACGCAGGGAGAAGCAGAGGAAGAGTGGGCTCAGGTGAGTCTGAGCATGCACTTGAGTACGTCGCTCGTCGAGGTGGTCGTCGCGGTGGTCGTCGCAGACGTCGTCGTGAACGACGTCAAACTCGCCGCAGCCGGGGCTGCTGCCGCGCGCATCGCGCGGGGTGACAGTGACAGTGACAGAAGACACGGTCACAGGATCGCGGTCGGTGACAGCCACGTGTGCGGCATTGGAGCTCCGACAACACGCCTGTGAGCGCGTTTCGGCGCGCGTCGTGAGAGCGCTTCACGACCCCCCCCTTCCTTACGCCGCCCCCGCCCCCGCCGCGGCAATGCAGTCCGCACAGAGACCCCCTGCCCAACAGCAGCCACCTGTAAAGATATACAATGCTGTTTACTCCTCTGTCCAGGTCCGTGTCGAATCTTCGGCACGCGCATATAGTCATCTAATTATCAGCCACGGACGCGTATAGGTCTACGAGTGCATGGTTCGCGGCATAGCTGTCATGCGAAGACGCGCCGACTCCTATGTCAATGCCACGCAGATACTTAAGGTAGCCGGGGTCGACAAAGGCCGACGGACGAAGATACTGGAGAAGGAGATTTTGCCCGGCAAACATGAGATCGTTCAGGGAGGCTATGGAAAGTATCAGGGCACCTGGTGAGTTCGTTTGCTCACACGTTCTCCCTTCCACCTCTGTGTGTTGGCTTCGTTTATGGTATACGAGACTTTCGCATGAACTATGCCGGAGACGTGGATACGGGTGGCGACTTGTGAGAGCAGCAGCAAGAACGGTGTCTCGTCTCATGTGGCTGTCGATATCCTCATTCTCAATGGTGTCATGCTTCAAAGAACGCTGCAAAATGACCTCCCTGACGAGCTGTACACTGGCCCGGTTGATCACCATCATGCATGGAGTGTTGACAATGTATTCATGAGAATGGGTGGTCTCTATCCATATCTGCCCATGTTTGTGTACACATGCGGAGACGCGTCACAGGTCGCGTATAAACGCGCAGCTCATGAGTGCAGGCCGTGTCATGAGCACTGTGCATATTGAGTACACAGTACAGGGAGGAACTCATACTGCTTAATCGGTAGAGCCAGTGTTTTCGACCCACTCTCGTGTGCTCCCGCAGGACCAAGCTCACTACAATTCACCCTTGTCACAGGATACCTCTGGACCGTGGCCGTGATATCGCCACGCAGTATGGCGTCGCCCCTTTGCTAGCTCCATTGTTTGACTTCGTACCCAATGCAAATCCAATGGGAGGTCTACCTGCCTCGCTCACAGGTGTACCCGGTACGCTCCCAATATCCCTCGCGCCCGCCTGATCTCAACTCAGTCTTATATACGATAGGTCTTGCCCCTCCCCCTATCATGCCTGGTTCTGCACTACGCCTACTTAATCAGGGACGCGCGCAAGGATTGTTCACACCTTCTACATCCAGTATGTCCGACGTTCATTTCGTCCCAAATGCTTCACCCGGCCCACATCTCGCAGGCGGATATCCTCCTGGCTTTCCTCACATTGGCGCCTTCTCTCCTACACCTCCACCTCTAGGTCAATCGTCGCTGAAACGAACTCATTCACAAATAGACATGGATGCCGTCGTGCCTCCCCCCAACTCGGTTTCTCTCACTGCTCCGCCTACGTTGGCGGCATCGCCAGACATTCAAATGCTCGATCGATCGAGACCGTCCTCTGCGGCACCTCAGACAGACAATGGGCCTTCTCCCAACAAGCGAGCTCGAACTGAACCTCCTATCCCGGATGGTACAGGACGTGTTTCGCCGCTCGTCCAGACGATACAGGCACACGCAAGTATGCCTCCACCCGCCATTACCGGAACTCAGCAGTCT
This sequence comes from Polyporus arcularius HHB13444, assembly GCA_004369055.1. NCBI lineage: Eukaryota > Fungi > Basidiomycota > Agaricomycetes > Polyporales > Polyporaceae > Polyporus > Polyporus arcularius. The sequence goes on from ML211373.1 coordinate 8,399, forward strand.
ACTCCTGCTGCCGTCAACGGGATATCCCCGCCATCTAGTGCTCAGCCTGTTCCCGCAAATGGCAAACCAGACCCCAAGCATGAAATCCAACAATACTCCATCCGGTTCGCCTCAAAGCCCTCCATCCCGCGGACCATGGATCACAATGCGCCTGCCCGAGATACACGGAGAGCGGCGATTGTGCAAGCAATCTGCGCTCGAGACGACCCGCAAGCGGTGCTTGATATGATTCGCGAAGTTCCCCCAGACATTGCTGCACTCGCTCATGACGTGGATCTCGTCCTTGACGAGCAAGGACATACAGCCCTTCACATCGCCGCAAGCACGGGCCGGCATGCCACAGTGGAAGCACTCGTCGCCGCGGGGGCGGATGTTCATAGAGGCAACTTCAATGGGGAGACGGCTTTGATGCGCGCCTGTCTTGCCACCCACTGTTTCGATACACAGACGTTCCATACCCTTGTCTCCCATCTGCATCCCAGCATCCGCACTCTCGACACGGCCCGTCGAAGCGTGTTCCACCATATCGTTGCCACTGCCGGCGTGAAAGGCCGGGCGGTCGCGGCGCGATACTACCTTGACCAAATCAACTTGTGGATCGTGAACCATGAGCGAGCGGACTTCAAGTCAATCATCGACATTCAAGATGAGCACGGTGACACCGCCCTCAATATCGCCGCGCGAGTCGGAAACCGTAGTCTCGTCAGGGTGCTTCTGGATGCCGGTGCAAACAAGTTGCTCGCGAACAAGCTCGGACTACGACCAGGCGACTTCGGGGTTGAGACTGAGGTGAGCGGGCCCCATTTTCGCCGGAAACGCGTCCTCAATGTTGGCCCCTCAGGAGCTGGGTGGCAGCGCGCGATCAGAAGACATACTCTCCTCGTTGCGTTCGGTTCCTTCTGTCCCCATGCAGAAGAGCCAGGACGTAATAGCGGGTACGTTCGGTGCACACAACCTGTGAGTCAGAGAGCTGACCCTCCGCAGATATGACGGCTATGATTCAAGGACTAGGAAACGACTTCACTGCCGAAGTCAAATCGAAGCAGGACGCATTGGACGTGACCCAGGTCCACCTCCGTGCAGCAACACGGGAGCTCTCTGAGAAGCGGCGACAAATACAACACTGGCAGGCGCGTTGCGGTGAGTTGGATCAAACCGCGCAGCGGGTACGCAACCTCGAGCGGGCACTTGCGGACGAGGATGGCTTCGACTGGACAGGTCGCACCGAGCTCGACGGCTCTGATGCCGGTCCTAGCGCTGGTCCTGCGTTCCAGATTCGGGGACAGGGATCGACTATGAGTGGACTCGGCGGCGCCGTCGACATCCCTGCGAACTTGGAGGTCGATCCGACAGTGCCTACTGGCGACACGGCTGCGACTCTCATCAGGCTAAGGCGGCAAAAGATGTGGTACAACCGGGTAGAGCAGCTGATGGAGACGCGCATGCGGTCGCTGCAAGGCGCGAGCGCGGAGAAGGAGTTCCAGTGCAAGAAGATCGTCGCACTGTGCACGGGTGTGCCGATCGACAGGGTGGAGGAGGTGAGTGCACGTGAAAGGCTGTATGGACCCACGCTGTCGTGGGATGATGTCGACTGGTGCTGAAAGTATGTTTGTCCTGCAGTTACTCGAGAACCTGGTCGTCGCGATGGAGAGCGAGGCGCAAGTCATCGACATCAGTCGGGTCTCTGGATTTATGCAGAAGGTGCGTTCAGTATTGATGCTCATCGTGCGGCGACAATGAGCTGAACGCAGCGTCTGCAGGTCCGGAATGGTGTGATATAAATTATGCTCATTATGCTCCGTGGATGCATGGGTACATAGGGTGCCAGGTCTGGACTCGGTCGTGTTCGCTGTCGTAACGTTAATGGTCCTCAGCACTGTACTATATGCATTACATCCATTTATTCCTATATGCTGTTCAGTAGCGTCATACTGAAAGCCGGAGGGCTGGACACGCTTGCCATCGGCGACAGAGGCCTAGAAATCACCTACTTCCCCCAGGCCTTACATTGCTCACCGTTCGTATATGGGCTACCGATAGCGTCCCGGGACCGTAAGACAGCGCATTCGAAGGTCGCGCTCTTTGGGCCTTCATAGCGGCACGGGTCGGGGATCATGCAAGCCCCGCGAACTGGCGTTGCCACTGGGTGATCTTGAAGTAGATGGATGATACAGCTGCAGATGCATTCACAAACAACTGTACATGTAGATACCAACGCAAAGCACATACACAAGAGGAACCGTCCCAAACTTCCTTCCTCGATCATGAACCACCAGGCGTGAAGATCTGGAAATTGCGTGTGTATGTGCCCGACGCAAGCATCTTCCCGTCATGGGACAAATCCACAGACATGACCTTGTTGCCGTCCGTCGGCAGCGTGCGCAGACATTGCCAGTCGTCTGCGCTCCACAGCTTCACGAGCCCATCGTAGCCGCCGCTCGCGAAGTACAGCCCGGAGCGGTACTTCCACTCCTCAAGCGCCTTCTCTGGGTCGCTGGGCTTGGTATCCGGGGATAGCTCCTCGGTACCGTTCATGGTAATTTCGGGCGAGTAATTGGGTGGCAGCTCGTCCGCATAGAAGAAGCGCACATCGGAGACGTTGGAGAGATGCGCGGGGATAGTGTAAAGTGCCTTGAGCGAGCGCATGTCCCATATTCGGATGGTGTCGTCTCCGGAGCCGGTGGCTATTTGGTAGCTAGACGAATATCAGACGACGGTGTATATCGGAGGAGGGGAGACCTACGTACCCGTTTGGTGAAAAGGCTATCGAGAAGATGGCTTGTACGTGCCCGTCGAGGACCATTGCTGTTCGTCCGGTACGCAAGTCCCATACCCGACCGATAGCGTCCAATCCACTGCAGAGCAAGATTAGGATGAATGTAGAAGCAGAAATCAGGGCGGCGCTTACCCGGATGCACACAGCGCGCCATCGTTTTGAAACTCAACAGAGAAGACCTCTTTCGAATGACCCTCTTGTAGCTGCAGTTCCTTTGTTGTAGCCACATCCCACAGTCGCCATGTTGTGTCAAAACTCGCGCTGGCAACGTACTTTCCAGATGGATGGAAAGCAACACGTGCCACGCGATCTGCATGTCCCTTCATTGTCGCCAATGGCGTTTCGCTTGCCCGCATTTGTCAGGTACAGTTCAAGCGTCGAGACAAGCAGAACAGACCTGTTGAGAGACCACAAATTGAGTGTTTGGTCGGCTGCGCCGCTGACCATGTTGACGGCATCTTCACTTTGCGACAAGGTAGCTTGCGGATGCCATGCAACACCTCCAACACGATCAGTGTGCCCTATGCAGCAGATAAACACCACCGGCCATCACGCTCAAAAATCGGGAAGAGGTACCTCGGTATGTCCGTACAGGAGTACAGTCAGGCATATTCCACAGTTTGACATTTCCGGCCCAACTAGCGGTCGCTAGAAACTTGCTATTTGGTGAGAAGCGCACAAGGGATATTGGTCGTTCGTCGCCTATTTGGGAGCCAAGGTTCGCGAAGCTCTAGAGAAGGGCCAGTCAGTACCACTCCCCACCGCGCTTTGATGTTCGATGGACCATACCTTGACTTCCGCGAAGACCTTTTTGCGGATGTCGATGATGCGCCCAAGCGGCATCTTGCTGTCTAGTCGCTGCTGCGCGATGCGTTTTTGAGCTCTACATGGGCACACGAAATGAAGGGGAATGCAGTAAGCACCTATTCGTGTTTTCCACCTATCGGAAATCCCACCTGGGAAGAGAATACTCCGCTATTGATCGTCGTGCTTCAAGCAGCTCAAGGGAACCAGGGGTATAGAACTCCTCGACCTATACACCAAGAGTTGGCACCCGGACACGATACGCACGAATCCCGGGGTTACTGAACGCACCTCTTCGTCACTCTCGTCTTCAGAGGTCTCTTCGTCCACATGCATGGCATCATCGCCCCTGGCTGCGTTGATTTGAGACAGAACGTAGATGAGACGGTCTCTCCGGTCTGGAGGCTAGAGTTCGCGGGTCAGCACCGTAAGACATGCTTTCACACCATCTATACACTCACTCGTTCGCCAAAGAGCGTTATAGGCTCGCCCATCTCCCGCAACCTCGCCTTCACCTTATTGTCATCCGTTGGTACTGCAAGGTTTCGCGCTTTCTTCTTCCGCTCGAGCTCGTCCAGGATGACCTGGTTCTCCAGACGCGCCCGCTCAGACCCTTGGTAGTTTCCATCGTCCATAAGCGTGTCAAATGTGAGTTCCGACATGGTTGCGCGTAGGTGGCGGCGACCGCGGTAAACAGAGGATGGTGGACGCGACCAAGTCGAGCAAATAGACGCCAGCCCGCGGGCGTAGTACATGTTTAGCGCGCCATCACTCGACCGACGTGTAATAGACTCCCATACCTCCTTCCTCTCCCATACCTCCACCTCCCTCCCCCTCCTTCATCATGTCGGGCGGCGGCCCCAGCAGAATTCGCCAGAGAAAGGGACAACCCGACCTGCGCAGAGAGCTCTCTCCGGATGTCGATGATGATGAGCATCTGGACGTTCAGAACCCCGTGCGTGACACGTATATGCTATGTTCGACCTGAGCTCACGCGATTGGAATGGACTAGCGCAACCGCAGCTACGTGGAGAAACTCTTCGAGTCAGAGCAAGTCAATGTGGCCATGATCGCGGTACTGACAACCCTCGCGTTTGCGCTGCGGTTCTACAAAATCAACCATCCGGACCAGGTCGTGTACGTACCCCGCATATATGCGCGTCGCGTCTCTCCTCACGCGCACGACATGTCACAGCTTCGACGAGGTCCACTTTGGCAAGTTCGCGTCGTACTACATCCTCAGACAATACTACTTCGACGTCCATCCTCCGTTCGCGAAACTTCTCTTCGGTCTTGCAGGCTGGTTCGTGGGCTATGATGGTCACTTCGGCTTCGAGAACATCGGCGACAGCTACACCGAAGCGCATGTCCCATATGTCGGCATGCGTGCCCTTCCGGCTATCCTCGGTAGTCTTACGGTCCCCGTGGTCTATGCAATTATGAAAGAGTGCGGATTCTCCACCATCGTCGCGGCCTTCTCGGCCATCATCGTCCTCTTGGGTATGTGATTGCCTTCATCTGTGCGTCCGAAACACCCTAACAGACAGCCCAATTTATTAGACAACGCTCACGTTGCCCAGGATCGTTTAATCCTCCTCGACGCGACGCTCATCTTCTTCATGTCCTTGACCATCTACTCGTACATCAGGTGGAGAAAGCTTCGCTATCGGTGTGTCCTCTTCACCTAGTATGATATCCAGTGTCTGACCTTTCTATAGCGACTTCTCCTTTGACTGGTGGGTTTGGATTTTGGCCTGCGGGACCTTCATGGCCCTCACGTGGGCCTCGAAGGTCAACGGCATCTTGACGGTTGTCGCCATCGGTATCGCGGTCATCATCGACCTTTGGGACATCCTGGACATCAAGAAGGGACACAGTATGGTACAGCATTTCTGTTGCATATATGGAGTGTTTTTGCTCATTCAGCGGCAGGAATACTTCTGGAGACATTTCGTTGCAAGAGCAGTTGCATTTATCGTGCTTCCGCTCTTCCTGTACCTCTCGATCTTCTATGTCCACCTCGCCCTCCTGACGAACTCGGGTCCCGGCGATACTTTCATGAGTCCGGCGTTCCAGGAGACTCTGAGGGGTAACGAGCTTTTGCTCAACAGCCAAGGTCAGCTGTTTGTGCATGATTCGTGTACTATCAGTTCTGAAGAGCGATGCAGAGCTTCGCTACTACGATACCATTTCCATCAGGCACAAGGACACGCGCGTGTTCCTTCACTCGCATCCTGATAAGTACCCTCTCAAGTACGAGGACGGCCGTATCAGTAGTCAAGGTGAGTAACATACGGCAGTGCTCGGTAGAGGCATCTTTCTCACAATCGCCGCAGGTCAGCAGGTCACTGGTTATGGCCATGAGGATACCAACAACCACTGGCAAATCATCCCCACGAAGGCACTCCCGGAGACTGGTCGCGGCCGTATTGTTCGCCACGAGGACGTCATCCAGCTGCTGCACATAAACACTCAGACGCTCTTGATGACGCATGACGTCGCGTCACCTCTCATGCCCACCAACGAGGAGTTCACCACTTGGCCGAAGGATGACCATTCTCGCTACAACGACACGCTCTTCCAGCTTCGACTTGTTGATGGACAAGAGGGAGAGGCTTGGAAGAGCAAGTCTGGACACTTCCGCTTGATTCACGTCCCGACGAAGGTTGCGATGTGGACCCACCCGAAGCAACTTCCCGACTGGGCGTACAAGCAGCAGGAGATCAACGGTAACAAGAATGTCAATGACAAGACCGCTATCTGGTTTGTCGACACAATCATCGCCGACGAAAGTGTGTACTCCTCCTTCGTGCGCCTACCATGATGCTCACGTGGGTCCTTTGATGCAGCTGGCGAGGATATGAAGGAACGCACAGGCGATGCTCCGCCCAAGGAGCCCAAGTCCATGAACTTCTTCAAGAAGTTCTTTGAGCTTCAGATCCTCATGCTTCAGCACAACGCCGGCCTGACCGCATCACACCCATACGCTAGCGGTCCCATCAACTGGCCCTTCCTCATTAGTGGTATCAGTTTCTGGACTCAGACCGAGGGTCAGAAGCAGATCTACTTCATTGGTAATCTGGTGGGTTGGTGGACGTGTGTCATTGGCATTTCCCTGTACACGGGTATCATGCTAGCGGACCTCATTGCTCGCCGCCGGGACATTGAGCCGTTGACCGAACGTGAGTCGTGCCCGACGCATGAGCATAAGGGTCTTACTCATTGTCTATAATCCTTTAGCTGTTCGTCACCGCCTTGTGAACTCCACCGGGTTCTTCGTGCTCTTCTGGGCCGTGCACTACTTCCCCTTCTTCCTGATGAGCCGACAGCTCTTCATCCATCACTACCTTCCTTCACACCTGGTCTCGGCGATGATTGCAGGCTCCGTCCTGTCCTTCGCGCTGTCCGAGACAATCAACTACCCTGTCTCGGTATGGGGCCCTCGTCTCCGCGTGTCCAAGACGCCAACGTATGCCGACTTGGGCATGCGCGGGCCGATTGTTGTCGGTGTCTTCACGCTCATCATGTTCATCATGTTCGTGTACATGGCACCGCTCACCTACGGAACACCTGGGTACGTTGCGCTTCCTACTCCTATAACACATGATTTGCTGATTGTGGTTGCTCGACAGCTTGGATGGTCAATCTGTCAACCGCCACCGTCTCTTGTCGAGCTGGACCCTGCACTTTGCGGCGAAGCCTACCGACGCGCCATGATCTCTGGTAGCTAGCTGGCTTTGGGACGGCTGTATATGAGTGTTCGTGCTAGCGCGAACCGTGGATTTGTGTCAAGTAGTAGCTCTTTACCCTTTGGGATTCCCCGTCTGTCCGATGTAATTATGTTTATGGATTGATGAATCTCACTCTTCAATCTCTCAGATATTGTACTGTATGGTCTCGCAAGGTCTCGCTCTGTCTCGCAGCTGCAGGCGGTTGATATCTTGCCAACACGTACCGGCAACCGCCGGCGGAGTGTAAAAGGAGCCACCAGGGCGCAGCAATTCTCACGGCGTAGTCACTTTCCCCTCACCATGTCAACACGAACGACCGCCGTTAGGACCCGACAGTCATCGAGGACGAGCTCTGTGGCGCAGGACTCTTCCGTGCAGGCTGACGAAAAGGAGAACATCAAGATGAATGGGTCGCAGAGCAAGGGCAGGGTCACAAGGAAGAGTTCCAAAACATACTGCTTGTGCAAGAAGCCCGACGACGGATCGCCCATGATCCACTGCTCTACGTGCAAGGACTGGTGTGTACACATGACTTCTATTGCCTTCGCTTGCCGTGCTGACTTTGTCCATCAGGTATCACTTCAGTTGTGTAGAGTTGAGTGAGCGGGATGCAGAAGAGATACGTGAGTCATCTGCTGTGCATAGACTCCATACACCGAAGACTGACTTTCAATCTCCTCCAGGCCGCTACGTATGCCCTTCGTGTCACCAGAAGACTGGTGCCAGAACCATAAGTGAGTACTTGTGTCTGTATTTCCCCTTTACTATGAGACTTTGTTCGTTCCCCGTGCCTTTTGTTGTCCTGCTGCGGGGCAATACGATAATAGTAACATGTACCGTCGTCGCTTCTCGCATGTTGTACGAATACTTCTTGCATGTAACACATCTTCGCTGCGCTACACCGCTCCAGTAGCCATGCCGTCTGGACCAGAATACCCAGGCTGATAGTCGTAGTGTCTTCTCGCATGACGGTGGACATGCAGTCGCCCAATGACATGACGGTCGCGCTTATGTTGTGAGGCAGGATCCGGGTCCAAATCGTGCTGCATAGTTGTGAAGAAGGGACGTACGGTACACGGGCGCAGTGGCGACTCACACGTTATATGGGTGTTTGCATTCTTCACGACCTCTTTTCTTCGCTTTTGAAATCTGCGCACATGTCAGGACAGATGGGCTGATTTTTTTTTGGTTCACAGAGGATTGGGAAGATCCAGAACCCACGCCTAACGCACCAGTCGACACCGCGACTTCAAGTTCAAAGGAGAAGAAGGCCACCAAAGCACAAACAGGGACGGAGGGAGATGCGGGCTCGGACGCATCGAGCGATGGAAGCGACGAATATGTTCCGGAGGACAAAGCACCAAAGGTACGTCTTGTAGTGTGCCAAAATCGGAGATGTGGCGTTTTGCCTTGCCTGTGGTCGTTTTCCGCTCTATCGAGTCGGGATTGCGAACAGGATACACGCATGGTTCTCTTTCCTGTCCAGGATCGCGCTGACGCGTCATTCATCAGCGGCGTATCTCTCGCCAGTCGCATGTCTCTGACGACGAGTCCGACTCCGATATGGCTCGTGCTCAAAGTCCCAAACGCCTCCGTCGCGAGAGTGCCGTTTCAAAGGAGAAGGAATCTACCCCAGCCGACCGGTCGTCGCCATCCACCAGCAGCTTACCGAAGCGCAAGAAGTCGACGCATTCACAGCATGTACCTCCGCCCAAACGGCCTCGCTCCGAGTCAACGGCGGGAGAAGACGCCGCACGCAAGTACTGCTTGACCAAGTTACAGGATCTGTTCTGCCAGATTTTCACGCGTTATCCATTTCTCCACAATCGCGATGAGGACGATGAGGAGACCAACGGTTTGCTTCAGCCCGACAAGAAGACCGAAGAGTTGACGCCAGAAGAGAAGGAGCAATTGGAGGCCAAGGCAAAGCAATTTGGTGTCGACCTCGAGCAGTGCATGTACGAGCTCTACTCGGAGCCGGACAAACAGGGGAAGCACGTCGTCGCTGCGAAGTATAAGTACGTTGCCTCTTCATGCTTACTTTCTGGTTGTCATGACTTAACACGCGCACCACTACAGGGAGCGGTTCCGGACGCTTACGTTTAACTTGAGCAAAGCAGACCGTGTTGTCCTCCACATGCGTATAGCCTCGTGCCATATATCACCGAAAGAGCTGTCCACGATGTCCTCGACTGACCTTGCGAGCGAGGAAGAGAAGCAGTCTATCAAGAAGCTCGAGGAGGAGGCTCTTGCGCACTCCATTCTCAAGAAGTCTACCGTTCCTCGTGCAAAGCTCACGCACAAGGGGTTGCAGGACATCGAGGATGTGACTGGTGGTGCGCAGCGCGAGGCAGAGCGTGAGCGTGAGGACGAAGAGGAGGAGAGGATTGAGAAAGAGCGTCTCGCACGTCTTCGCCTGCAGGCGCAACGCGCCCAGTCCCAGGGCTCAGCCCCGCCTGAGTCTCCCGTTGTCGGGCAAACCCCGTCCTGGGGTGCGCCTCCGCCCGTTCCGCTTCACGCCCAGTCTGTCGTACTTGGCTCTCCTACTTCCGCAGTACCGATAGGAAGGTCACCCGCGAACCCGTTGTTCGCACCATCTGTGTCAGACTTTGCTGGGCCTCTGGAGAACGAGTTGAATCTTGCGGACCTCATAAATATTGACGAGGAGGCGTCTGGAGATGTCGCGATGACCCCGGTGGATGCATTGTCTACGCCGTTTGGGGAGACCCCACCTACCCGTCCGCAGACGGAATCCATGGAGCACGCGCCGCAGCCATCCCCATCCCCCATCACTCCGACGCTTGCTGCTGGGTTGTCTCCTTTCGCTGCCAAAGGTTCGCAGCCTGATATGCCATCGGGGGCATCTTTCAACCTCAATTCCCTCTGGACCCCTGGACCTCCGAATACCGAAGCATCCGAAGCTGGCGCGCAATCTGAACCTCAGGACGATCCGGGGCTCAAGGTAGACGATATCGATGGTCAACCAATGGATACGGACGTAGAAAGCCGCGAAGCAGAGGATCAAGACTTCGACATGTTCCTCAACAACGATCAGGAGCAGGGGGAAGCGAAGGCTCCCGAACCCGAGCCCGCACCCGAAGCCACGGAGCCTGCTCAAGAGGAAAAGCGCGCCGTCGCTTTTGAAGACCAGGCTATGGTGTGGAACGGAACCGTGAGTCATTTTTCAATATGTGATGGGTAAGGAGTCTGACGCATCGGTTTGCAGTTGAGCATGCCTCTAGATTCTGCTATCCCTCAAGAGGTCGCCGTCGTTGCCCGCCAGGCCGGAGGCCGGACGTTGGGCAGCGATTCTCCTTTGTGGCAGAGTCTCTTCCCTAACAGAGAGTTGAGGATCGATGGGCGTGTGCCAGTAGAGAAGTCGGCACAATATCTCACGCAAGTCCGCTTGAATCCGTCGAAGGAGCTCATCGCCGTCGCGTTCTCGCCCGCCACATGGTCGAATCCTATCGGTTTCGACGCCCTCAAGAATCACCTTGTCTCGAAGGGGTATGTTACCACTTCATTGCCAGATGCCCATCATGCTAATATCTTCTGGCAGACGACATGGATTGATATTCCCATGGGGCCACAACCCCAAGGCCAGCGCCCCTGGTCGCGAGCTCTACGTGATACCTTTGCTACATACTGAACCTATCCCGGAGTACATGGAACTCCTTGATCAGCTTCAGCTACCACAGGAGCGGTCGGTCGATTACCTCGTCGGTATCTGGGTCCTGACGAAGGGCAAGCTCGTTCCTCCGCCACAACCTGTACCCGCTTCTGTGCCCACGCCTGCTCCAGCTATTCCTCAGACGTCTGCTGCGCCGCTTCATGTTCCCAACGTCAACCTAGCTCAGCTGTCTCAGCTAGGCATGCCGCTACCTCAGAGCCAAACATTACCCGGCTTCCAGACGCACTCGCCTGTCGGCGGTTCGCTGTCCCCCCCTTCCGCTACCACGTCCGCGCCTACTCTCCCTTCCGCCGTCTCGTTTGACCCAAGCCAAATTCAACTCATGCTACAGGCGCTGACCGGAAGCGCTCAACAGACGGGTGCCTTTCCCCAGGCTCCACCTGCAATGTCTCTTCCCCAACCCGTTCCTATCCCAGCCGCCGGGACTGCCCCTCAGCCCATCGCACTGCCGTCAGCAGCGTTGCAACCATGGACGGCAAATCAGCCCCAGTACTCACCACCCGCTCCTCCTCCATATCAGCAACAACACCCGCAGCCTTACCCCATCAACACCTCTCCTCCGGGCCCGCGTGGGCCATACGGGGGCGGCGATCGATACGACCGTCCCTATCAGAACAACGGCGGATTTGATTATGACAGAGGGTTCCGAGGCCGAGGCGGCCGTGGGCGAGGCGGGGACCGTGGACGCGGACGCGACCAAGGATGGCAGAGGGGTGGCCCGAGAGGACGCGGTGGGCCCCCGCCCAATGGTCCCCGGAATAATCGAGGAGGAGGAGGCGGCGGAGGCGGATGGAATGATGAGCAGCGCTGGAATTGATATGCTTGCTGTCGCTCGCCGCCTTGGCGGGCGTGTACTATAGGTACTTTACTCCCGTGCTCTGCAGTTGCTCGAGACGTACACTTCTCTGCATGTATTTGTATCTTACTCTACGCTTGTGTAATGTTTACACGCTATTTTCTTATGCGTACTGCTCTCTCTTGTTAGGAGTGGTCGAGCCGAAGACGAGGTATTTCATACGAGGTGTTCAACCATCTCAAACAGGTAGTGACGACGTGTCCTCGAGTACCACTCCAAAGCATGTCCGCTTGGTTTAGCGTGTGATTCGAATCATAGGGATCACTTGTGCGATCAGAAAGCCTCCCCATACCAACAACCATTCACACTGCTAGCCCCAATATTAGTAACCCTTACAGGGTGCATAACAACTTCGTTGCAAGACGGAGCGAACAGCAAGGACAGGAGTACTATGAGCGGCGTGGAGACAATGTTGTATGGGAGTGAGGACCGATGCGACATACGATTAGGAGCGCGTATAGGCACTATCATGATATGCAATAAGAAAAGTTCAGGGAAGCCTAGTCCAGAAGAGCAAAGACAGTGTGACGTGCGCGGAGGTATCGAGAAAGCTGGTGTACATGGAGAGGATATCATGCCGTGAATGAGGTGAAATACGTTAGACGATGAAGGTAGGAGAGGACGGTAGGAGAGGAATGTAAATAGCAATGGGACTGGGCGGGACCCGACGAGAATCTAGTTGTGCTTACTGTACAGTGCAACCGCTGCTCTCCCTATCACGTCGTCTGTCCCGAGAGCTCTTAGGTAGGCCACCAACAACTCTCGGTTCGTCTCGCTCGGTCTCCGCGCCAGATGCTGCTGATACAGCGGAGAAAGATGTCATCCGCGACAGTCTGTCGGACCTGTCTGCAGAGCGTTGACTGCGGGTGTGGCTTGATGCGACGCTCTCCGTCGCCGTGACAGCACTGCGCATGCTAGCGGTGTTGGGAGTGGTACTGTTGCTGGAGATGGACTGAGGGCGTTCGTCCGTGTTCTTGCGCCGCAGGACCGAATGCTTTCGAGAAATCTGACGAGGAGGGGCGGAAGAAGTCACAGACTGGTCTTGGTCGATCGTCAAAGATGAACGCGACCGCTTAAAGGCCGATAGCACCTTGAACGCGGTCGGCGGATGAGGCAGGTATCCCGGACTACCGGATATATTCGGCTGGACGGAATCCATGCTTGTCCGCCGCGAGTAGCCGTCGTCGGAGGTTTGGCTTGTAGGACTCGTTGGAGGTCCGGCTTGAGCTGCGGCAGCGAGGATCTCCATAGGGGAATAAGAGTTCGCCGGGTTACCGCTCTCCGCATACTGAGCGTACAAGAGCAACTGGGTGCGGAGATCACAAGTCGGCGGCGCATTGGCGGAGCACCTGGCGTGAGCGATGAGGCTGCACTGTTCGCACAGAACAGCGCTCTTCTTGACGCTCTGGAGGCAGACCCTGCAGATAACCGCTGGTTCTATATTCAGTGACTGGACAGATCGGTCGGCCAGGAACAATTACGTACGTTTCCCGAACGTCGTCTTGACGAAGGAGTGCTCGCCCCTCGGGGAGAACGAGACCTCGGAACTCGGACCGTTGGAAAGTCTTGGGCGAGCAGGAGGCGATCCGGAGATCCCTTGGTCTTGCGACACTCGACGATCAGATGGTATGGCGGTCTCTGAGTGAGGCTTCTCCATATCAGCCAGGTAGCGCACGTTCATCTTGGTCTTCTGCATGTCGGCGCTGACACGACGCAAAAAGGGGATACTGTCTTGCGGCCGTAGCTCCTGCAGATGCTTCAAGGAGGTGAGCTTCCCGCTATCCCATAGCACACAGAAGACCACGCGTACCTTGTGAGCAGCCGAATGGTTCTTGAGCCAGTCATGCTCGCAAAGCTGCTCGGCGTTGGGTCTCTTCGCCGGATCTTTGTTGAAACACCATTTGAGGAAGTCCTGAAGACTTTCCGAGCAGTCTTCGGGCAACGGCGGTGAAGCATCCTCGACGATCCTGAACATGACTGATTGCCAAGCCTGGTCAGACGACGCGGCCCCGGATATGAAGTTGAAGCCGCCGACATACCAGACATGCTATTGGCGATATCCGCGTAGGGCGGCCTCCCCGTCAGCAACTCAATGACGGTGCACGCGAGCGACCAGATGTCAGACTTCGTGGACGCGCCCTTCAACTCTATCACCTCAGGTGCCATCCAGTTTGGCGTGCCAGCTACGTCCTTGATCTCACGTTCCATGGCACGGAGATTGAGTGAGACACCGAAGTCCGACAACTTCACATTGCCGTTCTTAGTGGTCAGGATGTTTGCCGCTTTAAGATCGCAGTGAACGACGTCGTTCGAATGGAGGTAATGCAATCCCTCGAGAATCTTGACGACGTAATTGGCGACGAGCCTCTCATTGAGCTTACCAAAGGCCTTCAGTGTCTGTCCGAGAGAGCCGTTCTCGGCGTACCTAGGAACGCGGAACACGTAAGAAGACGTCAAACATAGCGCTGGGAGAACATACTCAAGGACGATGCTGAGGGTGTCGTCGTCGCGTGCCATACCCTCGTACTTGACGATGCTCGGATGCGAAAGACTCTTGACCAAGTCAACCTCCTTCATGAGCTGGGCGATCTCCTCCTCCTTCAGGCCCTCAAGGCGGATGCGCTTCACTGCTACCATCTGTCCGGTGTTCAGGTTCAGCGCTCGGTACACGGCGCCGAACTGCCCTCGGCCAATGCAGTTCCCAAGTTGCTGTAGCAGATGACTATGAGAACGGGGAGGAAAATGCGGCGATACTGAATCTACATACGAATTGAGTTGGCGCCTTGCCGTCTTCCCTCACGATCAGAGTTTGACGGACTGCGCTTCCGTCGTAGGAGTCCCGCGACATAAGATCACTCGCGCTGGCGTTGCTAGAGGCGACCCCCAAGTTCACCATGCTCTCAAACCGCGACCGCCTCGGAGGCTTCGCCCCATACTCGTCGTACGAGTTCGGCCGCGGCTTCCTCCGCGCACTGGCAGCATCAACTTCACTCTGAAACCGACCTCGAGGAAGACGGGGCCGTTCGTTGGAGGGAGCACCAGTAAGATCCGTTCTCGATCCGTCCGGAGATGCAGAGGGAAACACGAATCCCGTTCCACTAGGTGGTGTCGAATGCTCGCCCGACACAGTCCTGGGAAACGGCACGGCCGCGTCGCTGTCGTCGGGGGAGGCAGAACCCTCCTTGCGTGGGATGTAGACGCCGTTCCTATTACCAGAGGCCTTGGAGCTACTGCGCCTCAAGATAATCCTCCGTTGAGGCGAGCCGCCACCGTCGGGGCTGGAGTCGCGCCGCAGCAGAGCCTCCCTGGGCAGCAACCCGGGAGTGTCGACGCTATGTCTGGCCCGATGGGTCGGCCGACGGGGGAACTGCGGCAGTGACTCAACGCTCTCGTTCGGCGACCTCGAGGAGGGCACAAGCTTGCTGCGCGGCGGTGAGACGGAAAGGGGCGTGTGCAGTGATAGGCTGAGCGAATCGTCGTCGTCCAATATGGACGACTTCGGCGCCTGGAACGTATCCAGCCCAATAAAGTCGTCAGGCCACTTCCCTTTCCCGAGCTTTATAGGGACAGGGGCCCCTCTGGGCGGTGAACGAGCTCTCTCGGGCGCCGACTTATCTGACCTCGACCTGCTCGTTGCACTGTCCTCCGTCTCCTCGACGACCCTCGACAGATCGACGACCGCCGTCTCGCTGGGCCGCCGTTCACGGGAGGGGCGTACCGGCGAGTCCATGCTGCGCTTCCTCGTCTCCTCCCTGAACGACGGGGCGATTGAACTGCCCTCAGTGCGTGTGAAGGAACGGTCTTCGGAGGCAAGGGAAGTTGCGTCTGTGGTGACCGTGCGGATCGTCCCAAACCTCGTATGGCTGCCAGGACTGCGCGAGGGCTCGAGAAGACTGGACAGCATTGTGTTGTCGGTGAGGTTGCTCGAAGCGTGTGACTGACGCATGGCCGCAGGTAGCTCGACGGATTCCGCGAGTGAGCCGATGATGGAGTCGCCAACGGACGCGCGGGTGGAATCAGCGACGGATATCCGTTCGAGGACAGGACGCATGCGGAGCGGCGAACGAGGAGGCGGGGCTGGTGGCACCTCATCATTGTCCGGCGACAGGGCGCGGCGTTGACTGGAACTACTACCGAAAACGTCGTCGTTGACCGTCTTGCCGTCGCTAGAATCCTCATTCGGGCTATCAGAGCGGACCGTTGGTAGGTGCTGATGGGGGCTCCATCTCTTCCGAACGGGGGAACTCGGACCAATTGGCGATGTAGAGCGCTGCAGCTGAGACATACTGAGGTTCGGGGTAGAAGCAGCGGCACGCCCGTTCTGGCCATATGGGTTGTGGCCTGACCGCGCACCACCCTGGATGATCTTGGACTTGTTCGCGCCTGGGAACTCCGCAAGCCGCGACAAGGCGAGTACGGTCTTGGCTACGCGTGCTAGGGACTCACTCGTTGCCTCCAGCAGGTCATCGCGATGAAAGAGCTCGTTGGTAGCCAGGCCCACGGATGACGACCCCGCAAGGAACTTCGTAACGTTTGACGTACGCACGAATCCGTCCTCTCGCCGATCCACGCGCGCTATCGTGCCCGGAAAAAGTTTGTTCACGCATCTGGTACAATGAGGTCAGCAAGAGGTGTGTCAACAATGAGCGGAACATACGCACTGGCATAGGACGTAGCCATCCCTCAACGCTTCAACAAACAAGCGCCTCTCCTTCTCCTCGCTACCTGACGCAACCCCATTGCCCAAACCAGCCACGTTCACCTGCGACGTACTTGCCATTGCCCCGCTTCTCGCCCATATCCGTTCCAAACGCGCCAGAGGCCGTAATCGGGCCTCAACCTCCTCCCATTCCTTCGGATCCAGGCTGGCCTTATTCACCTGCGATGGTGGCTTTAGCATCTCTTTGCAGAGGAACGAGGTCGCAGATCGAATCAGCTCCCGATGTTCTGGGTTGGCAGGCGACGCGAGTGACGTGGAGGATGCATTGTACAGGCGGGTCTGGTAAGTCGGTGAGAAGTTGCGCTGTGTGGGGGATACGGCACGAGCACGGGCCGGAGTGACTGGGGAAGCCGCTCGGGAGTTTGCTGGCGATGATGACGATAGATTGACAGGGCGGGCGTCCAGCGATGGTCGACGGCCGGAGGTTGTAGATGAGGTTGAGGCGAGAGGAAGATGTGATGACGACGATGCTGAAGGGATTGCCCGATGTGTCGTTGGGGTGCGAGAGGACGAGCGGGGCTGGATCGGACTCGTAGCGCGGGGTGTGGATGGTGACGAGGGAGGAGAACCGAGTCCAAGAGGAAGATGACTGGCACTCGCCGCTGCTCTCCGTGAGCTCGCTATCCCCCTGGGCGAAGGGGAGCCCGGAGGTGACAGATCAGGTGATCTGGTTGCTTCCCTTGACCGACGTGTCGGTGTCGCTGGAATTGGTGAGCGAGATGTGAGCTCGTGGTTATGGGTTGAAGGAACGGCGGGTGATGAAGCGAGTGTAAGTGGAGGTGGTCGGCCTTTCGGCCGCTGCTCGTCCCTGGGAAGAGGTGAGGAGGTGCCATTCGCGCGAATGTCTCGTTTCGGAACGAGAGGTGTCGGGCCGCTGATGTCCTTCCTACTCACGGTCGGCTGGACACTGGACCTTCGAGTACGGTCTCGAGGAGGTGAAACGAGAGCCGCGACATTAGAGGTTGACCCACTGGGCAGCGCGAAGGGCTGAGTGAAGGAGGAGGGAAGCGGCTGCGCGGATAGGTGCAACGCGGGGGAAGACATGGAGGCTTGCCGCAGAGAGGGCGTCAAGAAGCTGGTATGGCCAGCGACACGAACTTTGTCCTTGTCCCGAACCCTGCTCCCCCTCCCGGCGTCGTTCTCTTCGGTGGTGGAAGGCACAGGCGGCGCAGGCGAGGGAGAAGACACATCCTTGCCCGGCCGGCGGAACGAAACCTTAGATAACATTCGTGATCTGGCCTTCTCCTTCTCTTTACGGCCATCGTCCTCTGGGGCCTTTCCCTTGCCCTTCGCCGCACCATGTGAGAGCACGCCCGACTCGTCTACAATTGCGGCAGCTTTCGCTTTGGACTTGGTCGCGGTGCGCAGACTCTGTTCGAGGGACGAGCGCAGCCGACTAAATGTTTTCGGCTGAGGTTCCGACGGCTGCAGCCGGGAAGTGGATGCCGTCGCAGAGGACAGTGGGACAGAGGTATCGACGTGCTTTTGTGAAACCATTGGGTGCGGTTTGGAAATCGTGACGTTGAGTTTGGCAACCGCTGCAGCCATATGAGAAGGTTCGTCGGGGATGTCGAGAAGGATGTTTCGCCGACCGAACCGTGCTGCAACGCGGACGCGGCGTCAGCTGTACCTCTCCAGCGAGGGCGGAGTTACGGCACTCACTCTAAATAGACAGAAGGAAGGGGGGAGCAATCGACGCGGACAGTTCTGAGAATGACGGTGAGGAGATGAGCATGGGAACGCGCGTACACAGATGGGTGAAGGGTGTGGAGAAGGGGACGTGATTATCGTACCCAGAATGCCACGGAGCACCGTTCTAGTATTCAGATATGCTGGAGAAGGTCTCCTCGGATGGGAAGCGAGAGTCGAGAGTTGGGTCAGACGAACCACAGGTACAAACATGCAAGTCAGCGGATCCAAGCGCGCTCCCGTTCGCAGGACGACAATGTGGATACAGAGGGCCAGCGAGGTGTGGCGACAGGAAGACAATGTCGGTGAAGCGTGGAATATCCTCAGATTGATGCTGGGCGGATGGTGACGAGAAGGGTTGCCGAGGACGCCATGCACAGGGTCGGCGACGGCGAGAAGCGCGAGGAAGACGTCTCCGCGGCCTAGAGGACAGTGGGTAACAGCGAGAGAGCAACGAGCGGGGGAAATGAACGGAGTCGCTGGGTCGTCGTTAGCGGCAGAGGAGTCGAACGCGAAGCCCAGTCTGCTACTTCCTCTGGGCGCCCGTTCTGCCGATATAAGCAACATCCTTGCCGCCAGCTTTCAATCAGCCGTCCTGACCCGGCCGCGCTTTCCAGGCGGTTGCTCATCGAGCCCACAATCATTCAGGAGCAGGCAATGATATCGGGGAATGCAGCTAGCTACGAATGCACGCTAGTACTAGCCCGACGTCGGGGTCCAAGCTCCCGGCTACAGCGCATGAACCCCGCGCGCTCTATCCTCCGCCGCAAAGCCGCTCGACAGCACCCGTGGCCAGGGAGAGAGAGGGGGACATAGACAGCGGACCGACCTGTGGTGCGTTCGACAGCGCCCCTTGTGCACACAGGCACATCTGCCTCGTTACAAGACGGCAACCGTGAATCCAGTCGATGACGTCCCTGCTGCAATAAGGTATGACGATGCACGTTCGCGCTTTGTGCGGCTTTTGGTCCGGACACGCGGCCGATATGCCCTTCGCTCAGCTGCGAACTCCGGAGACCCATCAGTTCATCAGTACCGGGAACGCGCGCGAACGACTGATATCGCTCCGAGTGCCCACGGGATGCGCGTACCGAGTCACAGACTCAGTCCGAAGCTGCACACATCCTGCAATTCTCCCGAGGATTGCATACCTGGACAGCACAGTGCGCTCTCGCTGTCCGATCCACTTGACAACTCCGTCCCTGTCCACCGGTATCGCTCGAACGCGTCCCGACGTGAGAGCCTAACCATATGGAACGATCACGTGCGTCTTGATGGAGGCAGCATATCGCGTCGTGCGCCACGCCGTTAACGCTCCGACCGACGCTCGCAGCTGCGACATTGACCCATCGGGGTTGGCATGTGAGAGGCGCAGAACAGCGGGGCGCCACTCGTTTCGTAAACGCGTGCGGGTCGTTCGCAGAACCCTACGTCCGCTAGCGGCTACAGCCTCCGAAGCCGACCGTCGTGGCCTTGAGAGTCCGCGATTGATCACCCCGAGAACCACGGTCTTCTCGGCCTCGGATGCCTGTTCGACCTTCATGAGTACCATGAGCAGTAGATCATGCGCATGTAACTTACGCGCATCGCATTGTCAATATAGCTTGTTGAGCGCAGAGGGGTCACCGCATACGTACAATAAACAGAGGAGGCGTTAACGTTAGGCACCCGCCGGCGTCCAGACTCCACAATGCAAAGAATGCACGAACGGATCTGCATTACAGCGTCGGAACGTATGTGGCCGTGGCACTGACCATCGGCACCACATAAGATCAGGCACATGAGACCGCCATTGACTGTTCCGACGCCGGACGGCGAGCTCGAGCATGTAGACTCTACCCTCCACGGTCAAAGCGAGTATATAGCCCCGCCGTGCTCGGCGACGTCAATGATGACACGCTCACCGCCTTTGATGTCGGCGCCGCGGAGCATCGGATTTCGTGGTGGCACGCGTCGCACTGCGCAGCTTGGCACCTGTTCGCTGTGAGACATGGCCTGAACCTAGACTACGGAGCCACAGCAGTAACGTACTTTCTCTCATACTCGTGAGCCAGAAGCAGCCAGATAACGGGTCCCCGGCTTGAGAAGGGGCGGACGAAGCTGATGGAAGTTGTGCAGCATGTAGAGCACAAGTCGACGAGCAGGCGATTTATATGATAGCGGGCAAACGTGTTGCAGGTGTGTTTGAGCTCGGAGTCGAGGCTACCAATGTCATGAGGGTCGGGAGATGCCGATACTCGTCCCAGTGACTGAATACTAGTACCACTGAACTGGCTTCACCGCCAAGTTGCGTTACTGGCGTCCGGCCGGGCTGATACCGTCGCTGTGGTATAAGTACTGCAAGTCTTCTGCCTTGCCTGACAGTACTGAATTCGAAGGTAAGACGCACCTCGTCGCGCTCAACGTCAGTACATAGTCTCATTGATGTGATGACGTTACGTGGTTTCACATTGGCATGAAATGGCTACTTGCGAGTCTTGTGAACGCCACGAATTGCTGGGACACCTGGATGTTGGACGACGTATGATGCATGATGGGGCAACTCTACACGCGCACTCTAGTAGAGCTCTGTCAGTGTCATCAGCGGTCCGGGTGAGAACTCGAACTTGAAGTTAAAGTAGCCTTCACTTGTCTTAGTCAGCTAGCGCTTGTCTCTCTCCTTTACCACTAATAGTTGAACAGTACAGCAACTCTACACTACTAAGTAGTAGGCTTTACATGCGCTCGCCCTTGCCCTTGCCCCCATGGGCGACTCTGTCTTGGCTGGTTCATTCGACTCATGTGAGGATAGGATAGCGGATGCCTATTCAATTCCCGTGCGATTCGTATAAGTACTTAGTAAGTACTCGTGCAGTCGGACGGTGTGTCGCCGTCGATTGCTGACCCTGATAGACACCGTGAACTGACAATACATGCCTTCCAGATCACCAAGACCATCCAGCCAATTGATGCATCCAACACGCAGTGTTCTTGGGTTGCTAGTGGGGTCTAGTGGGGTACTTACGTCTTTTCCGCAGCCACCGAACCCGCGCGGAACTGAAGGGCACTGACCTCACGAAACTCAGTTGCTGTCCTACCACATGCATCTCACCATAAGAACAGCGTCGTGGGCGCGTCAATGCCGTGGTTTTGACTAGCGGAAGCTACTGAGCTTCGTCTCGCTGGTATATCCGGCATTTCGGCTGAAGCTAATCTCGCAGAGTCCATGCGACCTCATGACTGACCTTCGCGACGAAGTCGTATGTCTGTTTCCTGATTCTGCGTGCATCCAGAGGCATCCGGGTCACATTACAGTGATACGCTAGCGCGTTGACTATGCGATTCATGCTTTGCAGTGCACCACATGAGGCCTGATCACAACCCCAGGATTGTTCTTCGGCATCGTCGGAGGCTGTAGCTGCAAGAATAGCTCCACCTTCACATGGCGGTAAGGGCTTCCTCCTCATGTCTGGACACTGGACACAGACTGATTGCCCCGCCTTCGTATGTCTATCCAGGTCTGCCAGACGGTCGTCCGCGGTGCCGTGTGCAGCGGACTCCCATGATAAGCCGGACAACCTATGACTGGGTGCACCCTCGGAGTTTACTACCGTTGTGACGCTCGTCTCGGATATGGCGAGGTCTATCAAACGCCCTCAGGATAGCTCGATCGAGCCGTATCAGGCGGCTTTGCTTAACAACGATGTTGTTTCTAGGGCTTCGTCGACCGCATGGAGAGCGGATGCGGTTTGCATGCTCCTCATGGTCGTACAAGCATGACAGTGCGATCCAAAAACTACTGGACATGAGCCATCTCCGTTGGACAGCCGACGAAGCCGGTATAAAAGACTTGTATGGTTCTGAC
The DNA here is from genome assembly GCA_004369055.1 of Polyporus arcularius HHB13444. NCBI lineage: Eukaryota > Fungi > Basidiomycota > Agaricomycetes > Polyporales > Polyporaceae > Polyporus > Polyporus arcularius. The sequence continues at coordinate 30,510 of ML211373.1, forward strand.
GGGCCGATTTAGGGCTCTCAGCACTCCTCTAGATCTGCAAGACTGTCGACGACGTTCGCAGCGTACTCCGTGTTCAAGATGTTCGCTGTGTCCTGCTTCTTCATCCTCTCGTCGATGTTCCTCTTCCGGGGCGTGCTCTCAGCTCCTACGTGCGAACTCCGTCTTGACGTGCGCTCGTCTATCGAGAAACGTGGTATTCCCAGTGCCCCTCGATGGGTCATCTACAGCGACAAGTGGGTCTCCGGCGCGACCGGTCCTCCCGCGGTGTCCGAGATCGCAGGCTTCAATGTCTTGTGAGCGGAGCCTTCTGCTAGTTGTGTGACTGCAGGACTGATTGGTGCTTAGCGCCCTCTCGTTCTTGCTGATAGGCGGTGCCGCCGACAAGGCTCTCGAATGGACGCAGCTCTCTGCCTCTGATCGTTCCACGATCAAGTCGGAGTATTCTGCGGCGGGCATCAGTCTCATCGTGTCTGCGTTCGGTGCAACGGACGCTCCCACGACCGGGGGTGCCAACGCGGCCTCTACTGCGAACACGATGGCTGCTTGGGTCAAGCAGTACGACCTTGACGGCTTGGATGTCGACTACGAGGTGTGTTTATCTCAGAGGACGCAATCCCAGTTTCGACTCACTCCCGGTCTTCTTCCGCAGGATTTCACTGCTATGGACAAGAGCGACGGCAGCGCCGAGGCGTGGCTCGCGACTTTCACCCAGCAAATCCGTACACAGCTTCCACAGGGCCAGTTCATCCTCACGCATGCTCGTAAGTCCTCGATATATTTTGAAGTGCCAACCACTGATGGCATTCGTCTTGACAGCGGTCGCCCCTTGGTACGCCAATCTGTCCGTCTGCTTGAAGGTGACCCCCGCTCACCCATCCGCAGGTTCTCCGTCAGCAACATCTTCGCCGGTGGCGCTTACTTGAAGGTTGACCAGACTGTCGGTGGGCTCATTGATTGGGTGAGTGCCCACTCCCTCGCAGCCGCATAGGGTGCTGCTTACCGTCCACGTTGGCATGATGCAGTACAACGTTCAGGTGAGCAGATCGAGATATATCTTCCAGATGCTATGAATAACCTGCCTCGCGTCTTGCCATGCAGTTTTACAACCGTGAGTGTTGAACCCAGCGTCATCATGTCGCCGCGTGTACTTACTGAGTGATGGTGAAGAGGGAACCACGGAGTACACCACGTGCGACAGCCTGCTCAACACGTCCGGGGGTGACTGGCCTGGGTCCTCCGTCTTTGAGATCGCCGCTGCCGGTATTAATCTGAACAAGATCGTCATCGGCAAGCCCGCGCAGGCTGCCGGTGACGCGAACAACGGCTACATTGCGCCTGCCACCCTCGCGACGTGCGTCTCCAATGCGAAGGCCAAGGGTTGGAGTGCGTTCTACCTCATGTCTATCTCATGTTCCTCTCTGACAGACTTCTGGCATCAGACGCGGGTGTAATGGTCTGGGAGGTGGGTTCGCTCCTTCGAGTCATGATCGTCGCTGAAGGTTTTCGCTGACGGAATACACTCAACAGTTCCCCGATGCCGCCGCTTCCTGGATTTCGACTGTTCGCTCGGTGGCGTACCCGGTCTAAATGTTTTTTTTTTTTTTTTAGTGGAGCGTAAATTATCCTGAATTGCATTGGTCCCATCGGGCTTGTCGTGCAAATTCAAGTCGGTGATTACCGACCGGACACGCTGCGAGG
>ML211374.1:0-32138 GCA_004369055.1 Polyporus arcularius HHB13444
CGTTACAGCAGTTTCGGAAAGTAATGAGACGTCGGATTTTTCTTTCGACACCTGTCAATCTTCCGAACGCATCTTCCGAGGGCCATCTTCCCGTAACAGACGCCCACCTCCGGCCGAGTCAATAACTTCATTGTAGTCCACCCTTCAAGCCTTCAACCTCCGCCATTTCGGGGAACAAATCTGACTGCAAAAGTAGCCATAAGGTTAGGGCTTCAAAGGTTGACAGGTGTCACACTGAGCGCCTACAGCCAGGAAGATGCGTTCGGAGGATTGGCAGGTATCTTTGCCGCGTCGAAAAAAAAACTCACGAGTCTCATTACATTCCGAAACTGCTGTAAGCCTTCGGCGGGGTCTGGGTATCAGTGTCGTTATTATCCGCGCCTATACTCTGTATTGCGGTATACAAATGCTAGATTCCAAAAAAAAAAGACGTCGCGCGCTTGACGGTGGTTCTCCCGCGACCCGCAATTGGGCCGCCGGAGGAGCGGCCCGGTTCGTATATGAGCTCGAGGTCAAGTTGACGAGCCGCGAGCGTACTTACTCCTGCTGACGGTCCTACGGATGACCTCGGAGTATGTAGCTAATCTATACCCCTCAAACCGTAACCCGCAGTACTTAGACTGCATCGATGTCCTACGGACAACTCCTCGCTCTCCGTTACCGGAAGCCCTGTACTAAGTACGTAGTGCCATTACGCGGACGGTCATTGACACGAAGCAACCTCCGAGTCCTTTCCTGTGGTGATGCACACCTATACCTTTCCATGCAGACCTCGCACACACACAGGCTGCCATCCGATACACGCTGCACCGTACACGATCGGAAAGAGCGAAACTCACGCGGCCGCCTCATCCTCGCTCGATCGAAGTTGTAACCATCCCGCGACAGCTAAAGCGACGTAACCTTCTCCAACTCTTGCGGGGGCCGGTGACGACCGTGGCTTGCTCAGTCTTGACGTCGATGCTCGCCGCGTGTGCACTGCAGGGCTCGTGTTCATTTCGTAGCTTTCGGACCGATGACAATACCCAGCAAGAAGGTTCGCCTTCGAGAGTCGAGCGAGACACAGACACAGACACAGACAGACGGGCGGACGACACGCGTAGGTTAAGAAACGCAAGCACCCGCAGCATATTTTTTATTCTACGACTAAACCGAGCTTACAACCAGTTGGAGATGAGATGAGATGAGATGAGATCGAACGTAAACAAGCAAGCAGAGACGACGACGGCACCCGAGCACCGTCGACGACGAGACGAAGTCGGAAGAGTCCTCGGTGACTACTTAGTCGAGAATTGAGAAGGGGTAGGTGGGTAGGCAGCGGAGCGCGCAGCAGAAGCAGAAAGAAAGAGAGCTAATGAGTGATAATAAAACATGCGCGAGTAGCGGACGAGCAGGACAAACCAACGGAACAAAAAAAAACATAAAACCCTTGTATGATCCTAGAAGATGTGTGAACAGAGCCGGGCGCGCGCACATGAGAAGCGCAAACGGGTAACGGTGCGCGCGCCATACGCACGCGATACGGAACGAACGAGAAGGCAAGCAAGCGGAAGGGAACGCATTAGGGGTGGTGGGGTGTGCGTGGTAGGTATGGTATGGCGGTATGGATACGAGACGGAACGAAACGAGACAAGACGGGAGCCGAGATATATACGTGTAAATCAACATACGTACGTGCTAGCAAAGAAACGCGAGACCGAGCGGGGATGCGATAAACAGGAATCGAGACGGGACGAGCGCGAGCCGACGAACGGAGTCACGACACGGGACGACACGAGAGGGCGGGATGCAGAGCCCACGACGACGCCGCCCTCCTCCTCAGAGCAGGACAGCCTCGTCAACACCGACCGACGCGCCGCCTACGCCTACGCCCTCATTCCAACGGCAGCGGGGATTCGTACTTGATCATCCCGGGGGGACTCTCCCCCAGCGGACCCATGCCCATGTCCAGGGGATCCCGGCCCGCGCCGTCCACCAGGTGATAGCCCCCGTCCAGCATCCCCCCGTGCGTGTTGTTGTGCGTGTGCGAGTGGTGACCCAGGAGCACCTGAGCCTGCGCCTGCGGATGGTGCAGGTGATGCGCTCCCGAATGCCCGTGGTAGCTGCCCCGCCCGTCCGGGTGACCCTGCGACGGCACCGTGACCGTGTGCGGATGCGGGTGCGGGTGCGGGAAATACGCCCCCCCGCCCCCCATATGCTGATGCGGATGCGTGTGCGGGCTGCTGCCCGAAAGCTGCGCCCCATTCGCCGCCGCGTACGCCTCCGCGAGCCGCCTCAAATACTCCTCCTCCGAATTCCGCCGCTCCCGCTCCGCCGTCTCCTCGCGCACCTGCTGCTGCTGCTGCTGCTCCTGCGCGTGCCGCAGCTGCCGCAGCTGCTCCTGCTGCTGCCGGTGCAGCTCGAGCGAATACATCTGCGCCTGCGGGTGCGCCGAAGGCCGGTGGGGGACTCCGACTGGCCCGATCGACGAGTGCGAGCTGCGCTGTGGATGTGGAGAGTCCGGAGGAGGTGGTGGGCCGCGAGAGCGCACCTGGCCCTGCGCCTGCTCCTGCGCCGACGCCACCTGCGCCGCCTGGTGCGCCTGATAGCGGTACAAATGGTCGAGCTGCTGCTGCATCTGCAGGTGCGTCATTGCAGAGTTCCATGACGGAGAGCCGTCGAGACTGGGGCCGAGACTCGCTCCCGTACTCGTACTCGTACTCCCCGCCGCTGGTCCCGGGCCGCCCGTCTCCGCCAATCCGTTCGCCGAACCGTTCGCGTGGGCCGTCATCGTCGTCGGATCCAGAGTACGGTCGCTTGCGTGGGTTGGACGACCATGCACGCCCTGCTGCTGCTGAGGATTCGGCGGCGTACGACGCGGCTGCGCCGGTGGCTGGTGCGTGGAAGGAAAATGGAGAGTCGTATCCGCCTGGAGACGTCGGCTCGTCTGCTCCTGCTGTTGATGCATCCTCGCCGCCTCCATAGCCGCTGCCGAGTCGGCGTATGGGCTCGAGACCGAGGCGTCCATGTCCATGTCCTGCGGCAAAGCGAAGGGATAGGTCTGCTGGCCGAGGCGCGCCCAGGCTTGATACTGCTCCAGCTCCTGGAGGGAAAGCGCCTGAGCCGGCAGAGCCGGGTGGGTAGTAGTATGCGGCGGGAGCGGTGCCGGGGCGAGCAGCTGTTGAGGGTCTGCGTCCGTGATAGGGCCCGGATGGTGTTGGTAGAGGTAGTACTGATGAGTGTGTGAGGGGTTGCTGCTGCTGTTGGACTGGAGGGGCGGGGAGCGACCCGGGTGGGGGTGGGAGAGACCGGACGGGAGGGAGGGATGCGGGGAGGACGGTACTGAGGGGTGGGAGGGATCGCGTTGGGTCTGCTGCTGCTGCTGCTGGAGTGCCGCTGCTAGATCCTGGGCGTGCCCCTGATGGGATATCGGGGAGACTGAAGTTGAATGAGACGGAGGGGACGAGAAAGGACTGGCTCGAGTTGTGGAGGAGCTGTTGCTGGTAGAGAGAGGCGGGGCCTGAGGGAGACGCAGCGGATGATGAAGAGGGGGCACGAAAGGACTGGCCGGGGTCACGAAAGGAATGACTGTTGGTGGGACGTGCGTTTGGACGGTCGACGTCTGAAGTCTGTACGTGCCATGGACTACTCCCTGGCTGATGAAAGAGGGCGTTCGCACCTTCGTATCCGGTGGACGTACCGGGACGCTGGGACATGGGGAGGACAGCGTGGGAAACGTCCTCCTGCTTGACGGCCATGGAGGGGATGGAGCCGTTGAGGGAGGCGGCGGAGGTGGGGGACGCGTTGTTGGCACCCTGAGCGCGCTGCTTGCGGGAGCCGCTGCCCTTTGTGGCAGCGGTCATGGTAGCGTGGAGGGAGGTGAGCTCCTGCATCATGCGCTCGTTCTGGTCCTGCTTGTCGGCGTGGACGGTCTGCGCATGCTGGCGGAGGTTGTCGAGGCGGGAGAACTGCTTGCCGCAGTGGCAAGTGAAGGGACGCTCGCCGGTGTGTTTCCTGGATGGGTGTGGGCGTCGGTGAGCGCTGAGACGCGACGGGGGGACGAAAAGGGAAGAGGGGGCGGGGGAGGCGGGGAACACGTCAGAGACAGGGACGGACGTACCTGATGTGCCTGGCTAGATGCTCGCTCCTGCTGAAGACCATCCTGCATTCGCCGTAGCCTCTGCACTGGAAGGTCTTGGCCGGGGCGGGGCGATAGCGAGTCTTGCCGACGCCTGAGCTGGCGGCGGACGTCGGGCGGGGGTCGGCGGGAGGCATGGGGAAGCCTGGCTGAGCGACGACGGCGGCCATGTCGGCGTCGAGGGGCGAGTCAGCAGCGTCGGGGTCGTTGTTTGGGGGCAGCGAGGGCGGGGACTTTTGGCTGTCCATTGGCCGTTGCAAGCGGCACAAGCCCAACCTAAAAGGTGCCTGGATTCTCAATTAAGGCACTTCCGGCGGAGTTTCAATTCCTCGCCCGCCGCACCGGGTCAGGCACTCTTTCGCCGGTCCCGCATCTAGAAGGCGAACCACCCCGCCTTGTTCTCTCTCCCTTTGACGTCAAAAACATATCAGAAACATAGCCCGCCGCTTTACTCCCTCGCGTTCTCTTTCAAGCTGCGACTTTGTACGCACACCCGCGGCGGGCTACAAGGGCGTGCAAGTGCGCGCAATCAGTCGGTGAATCAGTGGACAATCTCCACGTGCCACGCCAGATACAGGCAATCTTTCCCGCATCGACGCCAGTCTCGAGCGTCCCATATGCGTTTCGCCTTTCGCGCGGCCTCCCGTTCGAGCCTCGAGCGAGCACTTTGCGAACGTCCGTGAGTCCGTGAGCCGTGAGCGTACCAAACGCATCTCCCTTGTACTCGTCGTGCACACGCACAACCTTGTTGCCCCCGCGTGCTCTCCCGCTGCCCCGTCGCACATCCGGCTCGATCCATGCATGCATGCACAACCTGCCGAACAGTCTCACCGATGGGCAGCCCACGCGCTGCTGACCACCCTGCCCAGCCTCCGGCCTCCATTCCTCCCGGCTCGCTCTTCGCATCGCGTCCCGGGTCCTTTCGTCCACACTGCACACTGCACAGTCACTACAGCGCAAGTCACAACGCCGCGCGGACACTCAGAACTCCGTCCCGCACACGCTCTCGACCGAGCCCATCCCCGCCATCTATCACAAACGCACGCGCTACATACCCACCCGACGCTTCCCCAGCCCCCGGGCTCCCGCCGTCCAATCCGCATTTGCTCCTTCGGTCTCTGTCTCTTTCACCTCGACCGCTCCCGGACTCCCGTTACACAACCCGCGCCATCCCCGGGCCCTGCTAGCATACGCGTGCGCCTCCGCCTGCGCGTGCAGCCGCACTACATACCCTCGTCCAAATTCAATGCACAGCAGCCGGAGGCAAAGGCCATGCGCACCTTCCGACGGCGACCCCCTGAGGAGCGCCCAAGAGCGTTCTCGCCCCTGCGTGGCTGTGTCCCCGTCCCCCTGCAGCCAATCGCCCGCCCGCGCGTGGCTGATCGGTCCTCCCGACGGGCGGCGCGTGGCTCCTGCCGCGAGTCTCTCGGACTCCTGGCGCTTTCGATGCCGCAATCCACTCAGCTGCGACCACAGCTGCGACGAGGTGCGGACTACGGATGTACACACAGTGGGCAGTGGCACGCAACGTAAGGATACATGACACCGTACGTGTCTCCGAGTTCCGCATTCGCTGCGCACGGTCCCACCTCAGATACAGATCCACGAATCGCGTCCAACGCCGCCTGATCCGCATCCTCCAGGCTCCTCCGCCAACTCTCGGCCACGCACGCATGTCCATCTGGCACCTGTCCGCGTCCACTCGAAACGCGTGCGGCGGCTTCGCCTTCCTGTTCTTGAATTCGATTCGAATCCGAACTCGGCGCAGTGCTCCGCACCCCGGACTCCACGTGCAAATCGCAATCGCCCTCCAATCCCCGCCTTGTCACGCTGAGACGCCTTTCGTCGATGTCGATAGCGTCGAAGACACGCTTGAGCCTATGATACACCCAGTGCTCGCTCCGGTGCGTATCGTTACTCTAGAGTACTAGTACATCTCGATTCTCTGATCCAGGAGATCCTTGACATATGCCAATGGGGTCTCATGCATGTTTGCGGAGTCTGCGCATCTGAAGTTTGATGCGTCCCACTTTATTCGAGTTCCTTCCTGATCCCGAACGCGAGCTTTGCTCACACCAATCCCTGATCGCCCCGTGAGTGGTGAGTGGTGACTTGTGATGCGCCCCACGCTGATCAACGCGCTTCTCTCACCCACAGGCTTCAGCGCAGTGTAGCGCAGCGTACGTATACCAGAGGCCTACACACCCTCCCTGTCCTCCGTCCACCCCGTCCCGGACCGGCTGACGGAGTACTATATGCATGGAGGCTTCGCCCGAGTCTCGAGTCTCGAGTCTTGAGATGGGACCTGAACGCGAACGCGAACGTACAGTGCAGGCGAACGTCTGAATGGTGCGCGCAATCACCCAGCGAACACAACGTACGGCATACATGATACACCTCTCAGACGATATGCACATACCTCACCTTCGGGCGTCCGCGTCCGCAGCCGCAGCTGAGAGCTCGACCGGCGGAACAGATGAAACGACATGTGCAGATCCCGACAGAACAGACGTCGAGAACGCACGGACATCAGCCCGGCACGTCGTGGACCGCAGTGGCAAGTACGTATACGTATACGCCCCATCTCATCCTATCTCAATGCTCATCCCATCCCATCACATTCACATACTGTATGTACAACATCGAAGATCACTCACGTCTGCCCAGTCAGGGTGCCGTCCTTCTCAAGCTTCAAGCTTCGATCTTCACCGGGCATCCAAGTCCGAGCGGCGACTCCGAACGGAGAACGGACGAACGCGCGAACAACAGATTCCCTATGTTCTCGATTTCCGATTCTCGAAGCACAACTCACAACGCGCACGCCGGGGCTAACGCGCCCCATCCCCGCCCGTGCCTCTCGCGTCTGATCCATGTCCAGGCCCAGGTACGCACGGTGTACAGCATCGAGCCCCATCCCCACCCCCGCCCTCGGAGTCTGCAGTGTGCACGCGCAGGCCCCACTTCCTGTGCAGTGCTCGCCCCTGGTCCCTCTTCCCTCGAGTGCGAGTGCACGCCAGGAACGACCTCGAGATGCGCGTCGTCGGGCCCTGCAGATCTGCAGCGCGGGCCTGATCGACCGCGATGTCGCGCGGTACCTCGGGCGGGCGCGGGTGCGCTTCATATGCCCGCGCATTCGACGCGTCCGACCCGGAGCTCTTTCTCTTCCTGCTCGTCCTCTCGAGTGAGTGGAAAGCAGCACTCGTCGCTCGTCACCTCCGGACTCTGGCACCTACGCCGCTCTTCCCCCCGCCTCAGTTATGGTGCAAGTCTTAGATACACGCCGGCCCGGACGGTCCTCAAACGTCCCCGGGACGTTCACGCAAATGCCTTACGGCCGACGTAGACTGGAGAACCACAACGCCCGCGATCATGAGTACTGCTCTCCGGCATCCGAATCCCAGACCATCAGCATACACGCACCCAGGCGACCACACGCCCTCTCGATGAATCCGAACTGGCTTGCCTTGATCGTCTTGGCCTGTTTCCCGCGGTGGGTGCCCGTCCGGCGTACGGCGATAGCGCGCCCTCGCTCCTCGTCCTGCCCCGTCTGAGGCTTCCGTCCTCGCGGCCCTGCCCTCCCTGTGCTCTTCCCGTCCTTCCAGCATCGACTCATCGAACGTGGCCATCGCGGCGGCTGCCGCGCTTCGGGAGGCACACTGCGCAGTCGCCCCTGCGCCCTGTGCGCTCACAGGGACCGGGATGTGCAGTGTGCAGGATGCAGCTTCGCGCGTTCGTCTTCGAACTGGAAGGCGTCGACGTCTCGGCCGCTGAGCTACTGCTGCCTCCTGGAGAGTCCACGCCCAACCTCCTCCCCTGACCTCCCACCCTCCCTCTCGCAATCCCGGCCGGCGCGCTCGACATATCGTACATCCCGTCTCCGCGGTGTCGTGTCTGAAATCTGCCAGCTCTGGGTGTGGGCCTGCGCATGCGACTGGGGCGACAGCTGACCAAGAGCGAACCTTGTGCAATGCTGCATGCGTCTTCCTTCCTTCCTCTCCGTCGGGCTCCCATCCTTCCCACCCGCTGGCCACGGTTTATGTAAGTTACTGTGTCCCTCGCTCAGGCTCTTCACATCACCTTCGACGGATCTTCCGCCCCTTCACGTTTCTTGGTTCTTGGGCTGGACTGGCCAGAGGCGACTTCTTGCCTCGAGTACATCTCCGACCTGCCCGGGCGGACCGGGTATCTTTGGGCCCCCATCGACATCCCGCTTGAGTCCCGTCTGCGCACGCTCAGGCTGCCAGTGGTCGCTGGAAGAGTTGTCACTGTCAGTGCGTGCGTACGATCGAAATGTACGCAGAGTTGTACGTTACTCTCATACTGTACGCTACTCTCATACTGAGTGAATTCGTGCCTGCTTCATTTCCGCGGAGTCGACTGTCTGGGGGCCCGGGCGAGCAGCGTAAGTATTCGAACGGACCACTTTGCTAGCCCTCTGATTGTGCGAGGTGCGTGTGTGAACATCATCCGTGGCCGATCGACGGCCGTCAAGCGGCGAGTGGAGCCATCTGCGTACTGTATCTGCACGCTACATATGTATGTACTAGGACTGCGTCGAGCAATCTGCCTCCGAGGTCACTTGAGCGAGCACTCGGAGCCGAAACCCTGAAGCCCGCGTGGAGGAGGCTCATGTGTGCAGTCGAGACAGTTGTTCACTTACGTGTTGTGGGTTGTGTTATCTGTCCTCCGCACGCCAGAACGGCCGTCGGGTGTGCATGCGTTGGGATAATCTCGTGGGAGGACGAGCACGAGTTGACAAATCGTATCGAGCTCGGAGGTGCGGAGGCATTCCACTCGGCGAGCGAGCAGCGAGCCATGATGAAGAGCGTTCTCGTCAGCATACAGGTGGAGGCGGGACCAGGCTCAGGCACGGACGCACATTCCCCGGACGGCGATTTCGATGGGACGTGGCCGTGGCCGTGAAATCGTGATCATCGTTTAGACGGCGTCCACGGACGTTCTCCGTGGAAGACGGGGGCGCGTTCTGCTGTTTGATCAGCGGCGGCCCACCAGCGTATGTGTCCTCCGAGGTCGAGGTCGAGGCCGGGGTCGTTGTATGCGCACTCACACGTACTGCTCCGTCTTACGACACCGACCCGTGCGTGCACTACCTACCAGTGAGCCCAACGCCAAGCCCGACTTTCGGAAGGAGAGAGGGAGGAGAAAGGCCGGAGGAGGAGATAAGGTTCGTGCTCACGTCCGTCAGGCACACCGCGCATCCCGGCGGCAGCGCAAGGCACGCCACACGCGACGGACGCGCTTCTCCTCCCGATCTCACGTCCTCCGGCCTCTCTCCACCCGGCCACTCCATCCCGGTCATCTCGCTCCACTGAACAGCGACCGCGAACTGAGGCGCGGTGCGCACCTCGGCCCCGGGATGCCCGCAGCTGCACGAGTACGAATCTGCCAGGTGGACGTGGACTGCTGCCGACGGCGATTGTCTGACGCAAGGACGTCTGGATCAAACACGCTGAAACTCTCGACCCGGGCTCTATCATCGCTCGCGGGCCAGCGTGGGTCCGCACCTACTCGTGAATGTCAACAGATTCGTGTCGAGCGGCGGCCGGACATATGATCGCCTCGGACTTCCAGCTTGCGGATTTCGTACTCACCCGGCGGAAGGTGCGGGTGCGGGAGATCGCCTGACAAGCGTATGTATGCATTCATCACGTCTGGACGCATTGATCAACCCGTTACCCAAGGCAAGTATGTCTGATGAGATACCAAATTGCGAACGCCAGCCCGTCCGAGTCTACGCGTCCGGTCTGGAGGAGTACTAGGTGCGTCTGCTCCATGATGGACTTGCAGCCTGAGATCCTGCCTTGGCAGCCCATCAACGTGAAACGGCTTCTGTGAGCCGCACACAGTTTATGGGAACTTGGAGCGGGAGCACTCCACTCAGCCTCGGTCCGCCATCCACGGACCGCTCGCTATCAGTATACAAACATTATCATATGAACGATCCGAGGCGTTAACCTCATGTCAGATGCCACGTCCAACGCGGATAAACCACTCCGACCGCTCGTCTTCCTCGGCCGCAGGCTCAGACGCACTGATGCGCTGAACCTTGCCGCTTGGACGATCACGCAATGTATCAACAAGAGGTTAACGTGTAACAGCGACCGTGGTGGGCACTGATCACGATTCAGTACTCAGTACTCAGTAAGCACTCGTTGAGATAGCGTCCGCCAGGCTCCAGCCGGAAGCACCGTTCGGGGACCAGTCTATGTATGTATGTGAGCATCGGAACTCCAAACGTCATATCCTTACCCCGACCATGCCGACTGAAGTACTCACTCTCATTACGCGTCTGCGCGCGGCCGCCTCGTCATGGGACCAAGAAAGGTACGTACTCTACGTCCGGGGATGGGGATGTCCGTTCTGAGTTCTGAGTGCAGGGCGGCGGCGTCGTTTCGCTGACCGGATTTCGAACATGTAGTTTGTAGTTTGTTGTTGTCTAATCCGGTGAGCCTCGAGCTCGCCGACACTGGCGGGATTCGTTGATCGCCTCGGCGGGATACGGTCAGAGTGCAATCAAGTTGAAGTAAGTAGTCTTGCATGGACGCATCACCACGGCCTACGACCTGCGGCCCAGCTCGTGCATGGGTGACGAGATCTTGGTTCTTGGAGCTATTCACTCAAGAGGCGACTCGGAGCCATTGGAGGGTACAGAACGTGAACAAAACTTATCAGAGCCCGGTTCAGAAGGACGGGGACGGCCGTCCGCGGCGGTGCGCGTACTGTATGAAAAATCGTTTGCCGAGTCCAGAGTCCAGATTCCAGATTCCAGAGTGCCCCGCTCGACTATGCGACAACTTGTTCGTAAGTGGCCCAGTACACGCACTGCGTCACCCAGTACTAGTGACGCCGTTCGTACGGAGTACTATTAGTAACCATGTAGTGATTGCTCGTACACGGAGCGATCGCGGAGGGTGATCAAGTCGCCGACTACATACATGGCGATCGACCACTCGGAAACTCAGTGAGTTTAGGGTATGACCGCCCGAGACCGACTCCGAGTCGAGCGCGAGGCACGGTCAGGGACAGGGACAGGGACAGGGACGAGGGCGACCGACCGACCGAGAACGAGGCACACCCACCCTGCGTGTGGTGTAGATGTCGATAGTACAAAGAGTGCACTGTGCGCCGGGAGCCCGAGACTAGCCTCGCTGGCCTGACTCTCTCCCGAGCGACCTCCGATGCTCCCTCGCACGCACGAGCCCGCCCACCACACCGCGCCAGATTAGGACTCACTGCGGATCCCGAAATGCGCAGACAGCAGACACGGCCCCGCACAACGGAGGGACGGAGGTTGGACCTGCACGGGGTTTGGGCTTCGAAAGATGGGAGACTGGAAACAGCGGATTGGGGACGGGTGCGTCTTGCAGTATCACCTCCGTGCGTGCTCCGTGCCGGACATGGGCAGACAACACCACGCGGGGATGGACGTTGGACCTGCACGGGTTTAGACGAGAGACCGGGGACGGGAAACAGCGGAAGGTGCCGGTGCGTCTCACTGTGTTACCTCCGTGCGAGTGACGAGAGACGGGGCCGACATGCGCAGACAACACTACGCGAGATAGCCGGATATGCGCAGAAAGCACGACGCGGGGATGGAGGATGTACCTGCACGGGGTTTGGGCTTTGAAAGACGAGAGATGGGAGACGGGAGACGGAAGGTGCCGGTGCGTCTTAGGGTGTTACCTCCATGCGAGTGACGAGAGACGGGGCCGACATGCGCAGACAACACCACGCGGGGATGGAGCCTGAGGTCGGACCTGCACGGACTTTGGGCTTGGAAAGACCGTGGACGGTACCGGTGCGTCTTACAGTATCACCTTCGTGCGAGTGACTCATCCCCAGCCCCACGGCTTATAGCTGTGAGCTGAGCGAGCAGGTCGTGACCGTGAGCGTTGCCGCACTGGCAACTCGCGGCATGCGACACCGCGCACTATGCATACGGGGATCGGTTGTTGGACGCGGTGGGGTGTCGGTCAGGGTCAGTGGGGCAGGCGTGGAACGGGGAACATAGGAGGGCCGTTGGCGTCGCCGCTGAGGTGCGTACGGCTGCAGCTAGGTTCCCGACGAGAGATCGATAGTCGCGCAAGCTGCGTCCAACGACGACACCAACCCCCGCGAGGAGTCCCAATCCCGTGCCCCGTCGAGTCTCGGTCACGGAACTCCGGGGTCACGGTGCCTAAACGACGTCCGAGCGGGTCGTGTATGACTGGAAGCATATGCAGTGTGTGTGGATAAAATGTGAGCTGTGAGCCTGAGCTTGCGAGAACGATGTCCGAACGCTTCGTACGTCGTGGGCGGATTCATCCCGCGTGAAGCTTGGATGCCCGGGTGCGTGTGCGCCGAACGGCCAGAATAGAGCGGACGGTGTGCCACAGCGGGTGGATCGAGCAGGTCGCTCTCCCAGGTCGCTCGCTATCCGGGCGGATCTCGCTACTCGTCGAGCCTGGGCGGGCCGCTGGAGGGGAATGGTGTGCTGCACGCAATGGGTGAGTACGGCATGTTCAGGCTGGCGGCGGGACGGCATTACTTACTCACGCTTGGCGGGATGAGGGAAGAGGGAATCATCCGGGTGTCCGAGTTGTCAGGGTGCACGGGGAGAACTTGGGATCGGCGGTGTTATGGCACGGAATAAACTCTGCCTCTGCGCCCGACAACACGGCGCTGGGCGCGCGGCGGTGATGAGCCAGTCCAAGTCCTGTCCGACTCGAGCGATAGATTCCTGCGAGATAGGTTTGGGAACGTGTGAGCTCGTGGACGATTGCCGCATCGATGCGAGGCGCACCTGTGAGTGTGACCACGATTCACTCTCGACCGATCCCAGGCTGACCTGTCTGATGCATGCATGAAGTAAGTGGCGCAATCGGCAACGAGTGTCGCGCGCCCGTGGCTGGGTGCACGTTGTGTCGTATCAGTGCACGCGGCGTTCGTAGCAACTGCAGGACCTCACCGACTCATGGATAATGGTGTAGACCATCATCATGAACCACCATTCTTTGGACAGATGTTCGGATAGGGAGGTTGGGTATGACTCCATCATGTCGCTGTCCCGGCCAAGCAGCCCTCGTCGCGCCCCGCTGCGGGCTCGAGCTGAAAGCCTTGCCCTGTACAGTCCTGCACGTTATTCGGGGAAGATGCTCCCATCTTCAAACATGAAACGCGAACTGATGACGGACGTGAGCAAATCGAACCACAGAAGGGAACCCCAGTTCTTGTGCGTACCTGAACAGTTTCGTGCACTCGCACGCCAGCGAGCTTCGCCTGGCTCGAGCTCCCGACATTGTGCCCGTTTTGCACGTCGCGTTGTCCTGTCATGCTCCTCCGCAAACCTACTTGCGTGTAAAACGATCAGCCGGGCCGCACGAGCTCCGATGGCAGCTCGAGCCCACGCACACGGGGCTGGTCAGTCGACGTGAGAACTCGATATGTATGGAGCTGCCCCCGACCGACAGATCTGGGACCTGAATGGAAGCGGCGAACAAACTCACTACTCATGAGTACTCGCGCATCTCCAGAGCCCAGCGCCTAGCGCATGGCTTCCGCGTCCATGTACCCGCTTGATCATGGATCACGATCCGTAATCCCTGAGTCGAAGATGGTGTCGCTGTCAGGCGTGCGTGCGAGCATGGCCACGACATGGATTCGGCCGCTTTACACGCACGCGGGAACTGCGGCCCACGTCTGCGTTCGCCGGCGGCGAGAGCCTCGGACTTTGGAGGGCATCAGGCCGGTCCAACAGAAGGCGAGCTGCGAACTGCGAGGTGTGAACTCAAACGCCATCCTGACACGCACAAACACATCTGCATGATGTACCTTTGCCACCGGCGCACGAAGACGCATAGCGAGATGATCCGGATGACGCTGATGTTCGGGCTTGAAGTCGAAGTCAAGGCACAGACAGACGGCAGTCTCGCCTCCGCTGAACCTCCCTGGCATGACACAGATCGTGCGTGCCGAAGGGCCGGCGGAGGCAAGCGATAACCTCAGAATTTGATTCATTGCGCTGTCTTCGTTCTATGTAGGTCCGTACGTGCGCATGTCTCGCGCGATGTGGACCTTGAGAATATCACTCGATAAAAGTATGAACAAGACGAACCGGAAGGAGGAGATCACTGGCCTCGATGGTCGAGAGTGGGAGTCGACTTCCCGGGTACTGGGCCTGGTCAGATCAGCTCTCTGCCGGACACCCTCAATCTTCAGGGTTCAGGTCCATTCTCCTGCTTCCCCGCGACGGAAAATCTCAGGGAGCGGACACTCCGCGAGAACGTCGACCAGAAGAGAACAAGCACAAGCGCAGATAGCCCGACAAGGCACAAAGGCAGCCGTCATCCATGTATAGTATTGAGTATTGCCCAACGAAGCATGGGTGACATGGGGGGAGGTATCGGAGCGATAGTCTTAGATAAGAGCCTTCGTCCGAGCGTAACGCGGGAGAGGAATATTCGAGGATGGTGGAGGCGGCCGATCGTGTACTAGCGGAGGATGTACGGTCCCTCGATCAGGGTTTCGATTCAGAGCTTGAGCTTGTTCACGGGATCTTGCGTCCCCGGCGAGAGATGCGAGATACGGACGGGCGTCGAGTATGATGATCAGGGCTCGATGCAGGGCACGACAGAGGGACGGTAGACGGTACCGGACGTCGGTCCCTCCTAGTCAGGATGACCCACCACCGCCTCCGCAAGTATACGGCGAGTCGACCGTGTTCTCGATCCGGAGCATCGTACAGAGCGCCGCCGACCGCGGGATCACATAGTAGGTTGCTACATGCCACAAACATACATCATCATTAGCACAACCGCAACGCAAGACAAGAATGATCACTGGCACGTACACGGTATACGTTCCTACCCGCACCGAACCACGGGCGGCATGGACTCTACATGTGCCATTTCTCTCCCGTCACGAATCGACTCGTTTGAGAACACACTGGAGACTGAAAGTAGACTGCGGGGTCCGTGGAGCCTCAGAACTCGCTGACCAGGTATGATTGCCGATGGGGAATGTACGATTCCATCGTGCGACGTGGTGTAAGCGGGAGGTAGTGTCCACGGCTCAACTTCATGGCCGGGACGACGCGTGTGATAGGACGGCGGCATGGTGGACAGAGTTTGGACAGAGAACCCGTCGTCGTAAGATGGAACATGATCGACACGGGATACCGCTGCGACAGATATTGTGCGATCAGGATTCGGGATCGTAGGGGTAGCACTAAAAGATTGCGTTGGGTTGTCCGGAGACACCTCGTTATTACCGATGAGCACGTCGACTTCCTCCGAGCCAATGGTACTATCGGATGGGGCTCGCCACAGCGGAGACGAAGGTGTTGGATCATGTCGATATGGCACCAACCGTTCTATGGGCCCGGGAAGTGGTAGCTGAACGTCAGCGTGAAGGTTACACTCCTCCGAATAATCAGCGGCCGGGTGCCTCCCATACGAGCTCCACTCCAGGACGTTCTGCGCGTGATTGAAGGTGTGTTTGCAGACTTCGCAGAGGTGCTGCGTCTGGCTGTTCGACCCCATGTTGCCTGCGTTGTTGGGATCTAACGCACCAATCCCAGTAGCGCTCGCAGCGCACTTCTCGCGGGTGACACCTGAGCAGCCGGTACTCAGATCGTCGCTGCTGATACCGTCGTCGGCCTGGGCATACGGAACCAAGACGGCGACCTTGTTGCGGTGCCGGCGCACCGCGTTGGTGGATAAGGCGACGATGAGCACGAGCACGACGATGCCGACCGCGGTGAAGACGCCGGCGACTGCGCCTGTGTTGTGGAAGAAACTGGGGGCGGCGTGAGCAACGATACAGAGAAGTACAAAACTGAATTTGAGCAGGCGGGCCCTAGCAGAGACGATTGACGACGCACGCCACGGCCGGGTGGCAAAAATGCGAGGCAACAATCTCCGTCGATGGACGAGAGTACGAGGGCACAGACTATCACCCAAGCAACATTTCAAGTCCGGAGCTACGAAGCAACGAGTGTTATGCCATCCATTGCGGAGACCCAACCTGGACGACCGAGACTCGAGAGCATACGAACGCCAAACCTGCGCGCAACTGCCAAGAACCTTACGAAGAAAAAATGAAAACTCACCCTTCCGGACCCCCGTTGGCACTGCTTTCCGCCGAACTGCCAGTGGTCCCGCCGCTGATGGCCGTGACGGTGATGAATGAAGTTGAAGTGGCGGCGATCCCATGCGAATCCGTCGTAGTGGTCACGATCTCGCTCGCCGCAGTCGGGGAGGGGGTAGTGATCGGCAAAGTGGTAGTAGAGGAGGAGTTGATGTTCGAGGTGGAGATGGTCGATGTATCGATAGGGGTCTTGGTGTTCGAGGTGATGACGGTCGATATATCGCTAGTGGTCTTGATGTTCGAGGTGATGACGGTCGATATATCGCCAGTGGTGCTCAAGGTGGTGTCTGAGGTCACGGACGTGCTCGTCGTCGAGGAGGTTGAAGTCGACGCCCTATCCCATGTGAGCACGCGGGACAGCGAGACTAGTGCGCACTTACGTTGAGAAGTGACTCGGAGGAATGAAAGATGAGAGGAGGTGCAGACTGCAGGGCGAGAGCAGAGTGCCGCAGAACATGGCGGCGAGAGGAGCGCAGGGCAAGTGCTTCAAGAGCGTTGTTTGGAGGAGCCAGAGAACGACGGCGATGAAGAGTTTGAAAGTCGACACCACGATGCGGGCAGTGCAAGCATGTTCATCCAGGTGCGGCACATGCGAAAGTTGGATTTGGCGGCTGGATGGAAGATGAGCCATGGCGACGAACAAGCCCATACTATGAGATGCTCCCAGCATCTGCGAAGCTGGTGAGCGGCATCTATTTGTTCTGTGGACCTTTCAGGGTTTACAACCGGCGGTATAACTGAAAGAGAGGAGACAACCAGTGCCGGGCACGCGAGAGCCGTCCTGCAGTTACACATACGCCGGGAAGCGGGGTCCGTCGCTGCGTGGTCCACGATGAAAACCTCGGGCTGTAGAGGTATCAGTCGATGGAGGCATCAGTGCAGTCCAACAAAACGCGAGATGCGAACTGCGAACTCATACACATCCGCATCTCTGCCACTGGCCATCGACGAACCAGATATCGCGAGCAGCTGCACATGTGCATGGCTCTCATTCCAATGTCAGCACGATACGAATACACTTGACAGACGCTGCTGTTGTCTCACCTCCGCTGAGCCTGCTCACGAGACACATGCACGGCCTGGCAGAGGCAAGACAACAACTTCCACCTCAGCCACCGGGCTGTCCTAAAAGCACAACCACGTGCGGACGCGATGCATGTCGACGGCCGGCTTGCCTCCAGACAGAGAGAAGTAAAATGAAGACGGGCCTGAAGGAGGCGACAGCTCGTCTCCAGAGTGGAGAGCTGTGGTTTGACAATCAGGAGCCGGTCGAATCTGCTCTCTGGCTGTACGCACGACCAAGCTCCTGTCCGTCTTGCTCTCGCCACTTGTTCCGTATACAGGGATCTCCGTCCGCCCGCATCCCCGCGATGGGTAACTTCAGGAAGCGGACATCCGGCTAGAGTGTCGACCAGACCAGAACGGACACAAGCGCAAACGGCGCGATTGGCCGAGCACGAATCCGTGTAGAGTACAACATTGAACATTGCCCGACGAAGCATGCGTGACATGGGAGGAGAGATCGGAGCGATAGTCTTAGATGAGAGCCTTCGGCCGAGCGCAACGCGGGAGAGAGAATCGATATTCGAGGACGGGCGGTCGATCAGGTGCTAGCGGGGAGGGTTCACGTTCAGAGCTTGAGCGTGTCCACGCAATCTCGCTTCCACAGGCGGTGGCTGAGATGCGAGATACGGACGTGCGTCGAGTCTGATGATCAGGGCCCGGGCTCTATGCGTGCATGACAGCGGGCAGCGCGACGAATTGAAGGGTCCTTGGTCACAGTCAGGACGCTCCCCCACCGCCGCCGCCAGTATACGGGGCGTCGACTTTGTTCTCGATCTGCAGCATCGAGCAGAAGGCCGCCGTCTGCGGGTTCGGATAGTAGGTTGCTACAACGCGCCAATGATCAGCATAATCACCAATGTTGCGAGAGGCACGTACGTTGCATTTTCGTCTTTTCCTCCTCCCTACTCGGCCCGGGGGCAGTCATCACAAACTGCTGCACGTCTTCAACGCGCGCGACCCCGCCGTCCTTGCCGTCGAGGACGTGCGTCTTCACCCATTCGAGCTCGCGTGCGACGGCCGCGCGCGCGGCGGCTTCTTCGGGGTAGGGCGACTGGGTCCGGGCGAGGGACATGTGCTGGTTGAACGCGCGGGTGATCGCGAGCCACTCGGGGTCGAAGGCGAGCGTTGGGGGAGATGTGGACGGGAAGGAGGATGGGGGTTCGACGTCGATGACCTAGTGCAGTGACGGATGTAAGGTAGCTTCACGGTTAGGCTGGACGGGTGTATGCGTACCTCGAGGAACTGTCTTCTGGGAAGACACTTGTCAAGCGCGAGGAACTTCGTCTCGGTGGGTGGGGGAGGAGGCGGAGGGGGCGCCTCGACCTCGTCTTCCTCCTCGTCCAGCGTGATCTCGTCCGGATTGATCCTCTGCGCGGTGCTGTTCTCCGTCTTGTCTGCAGGCGCACTGGTGGCCGTTCCCGCATCCTCCTCATCATCATCGATACTTATCTCATCCGGGTTCGTCTTCTCCGCACTCGCACTTGCGCCCGCACTGTCCGAAGTCCCAGCGCCCGCCTGATGCACGACCGCCGCCTCGAACCGACAATGCAAATGCGCGGAGAACCACCAGTCGGGCTTGAGCGTGCGCAGGAGGCCCATCATGGGCGGGGAGCCGAGCGCGCCCTTGTTGATGTCGTCGCGGAAGTACGGCTTGCGCCGGAGGAGGCCGCGCAAGTCGCCGTGGTGCTCGATGCCCTGCGGCCAGTCGTGCGAGAGGAAGACGGTCGGGGAGGAGAGCTACGCGAGGTGTTAGCGAGGACAAACGGAGGGAGGAGGTTTGGAGGCGAGGGATTGGGACGTACGAGGGAGAGGCGGATGATATTGTATTGGCGGATGTGGTAGATGCTGCGCATCGTGCCATGGTTGTACGGGATGCGCTCGTAGTGGCCTGAGTGCGGTGAGTACACGGGCATGTGCAGCGGGAACATACTGACCTAGGCGGAAGTCTCCTGGCTTGAAGATGCCCGACGCGCCTGCTATACGCACGCCGTTGACCTGGACGCACCCCGCGTGTCCGAGGAAGTAGATGTTCGGCGCGAGCCACCCACCGTGGTATCTACGAGCTGCAGTTTAACCATCAGTCTGGCAAGTCAACACATAGGACTCACAACTCCCAGAAGTAGTTCGATGCCTCATGGTTCCCTCCAATGACCACCGTCAAGATCGGCGCCCTCGCCTCGCCCGTGTAGTATCTACCTAGACGTCAGCAATCGGATATCCGCACAGAGGCGCGCCCGGCCCACCTACTTGGCGAACCCGCCGAGCTGCTTGTACTTGTCCGGGACGGCCATGCACTGGAGGTCGCGGTGATTGCGGACGGCCTGGAAGTCGCCGCAGATGAGGAGGAGGTCGACGGAGTACCCGTGCTGCTGCTCGAGCGCGGCGATCTGCGCGTAGATGGCGTCGAGCTCGCCGTGGCAGCAGCCTTCGATGGCGATCTGCGTGTGCGTGGGGTGTCTGGATTTGAGGCGGTCGGATGAGGGGCAGGCGGAGGGCGGCGTACCTTCATGGTGCGCGTTCTCTCTAGGAGTCGTTGCGTGCCTAGAGTTCTTCTCTGCGCTTGTCGCGCTAAGCTGTAGAGTCGCAGTATATTGTAGGCCGCGATGTGTCGGATTCTCGTCGAGATGAAGGAGAAGAGACAAGCAAGATGGACGATCGACGTCGAGACGCGAACTCGAGAAGCGCCCATGCATGCAGCCCGATCTATAGGCGCTTCGCAGCTTGACTTCACTCTCTTCCGCCTGAAATTTGTCCCTCTCCCCTCCTCTCCGTCTACCATGTTGCGGACGGTGTGAGTGCATTTCTGTGGTCTGCATCACTTTCTCTGACATATGATGCACCAGCAAACCCAAAAATGCGCGGTCAAAGCGCGTACTTCAAGCTCGCGAGCCGAAGGAGATCGAGGACCCCAGGACGGCCATCTTCGTAAAGGGCACACACGCGGGAGAGAGAGTGAACGCAGTTATGAAGGAACTGGTGCGTTATCTATCTCTTGCGGCCTTTCTTATCCGCTAATACACCACCGCACGCAGATGGCACTGAAAAGGCCGCACGCAATCTCCTTCTCGAAGAAGAACGCCGTGCGCCCGTTCGAGGACGCCTCCTCGCTCGAGTTCTGGTCGCAGAAGAACGACGCGAGCATGTTTGTGGTGGGCCAGAGCACGAAGAAGCGGCCGCATGGGATGACGTTCGTAAGGATGTTCGACTATAAGGTGCTGGACATGTGCGAGGTCGGGGTAGACGATTGGAAGAGCATGGCTGAGTTCAAGGTGCGTTCTTCCTTTTCAGTCTGTATTTTCTGGGCTCCTTTCTCCCTTCTTCCTTCGAGCCCATGGGCAGCGCGGTCAAGTGACGAAGGACTATGTCCGAAGTCTTGCGTTCCGAGGCACTTGCCGTCGTGCTCGCGCGGCCTACTTCAGCATGATCCCTGCCGCTATGCGTTATCGTGCTCAGTGGGTACATGCGGAGGCTGCAGCCGATCGTTCGCCGTCTACTATGGCATCGTACGGGCAGTACGGTGGTGCTCACGCTTTGCGCTGGCGACACGCTGGGTTGAAGGTTGACCTTGCGCACAGCGCGCGAGGCCGTCTTTTGCCTTCGCGAAGACCCCCTGTGTAGGGCGGACGGCAGACTTGGAAGGCTGCGGAGTTGTCACGGGCGAACGGGGCTCGCATTCATGGTTTGCCTAATCTATTTTCCCCTCGGAGCGTTTGGTTCGCGCGGTGGCTGCTGAAGAGAGACCGACTGCGTTCGAGGTCGGCGGCTGTCCGTTGGCGTCCGCTCTCCATTGTATACTCGTGGTCTCGCTTTCATCTTCCCTGGATACTTGTCGTCGTATCTGTGATGTTCTCGTCACGTTTTTCACCTTCGCCGTTGCATGACATGGCTGTCGGCTGCCGTCATGGTCCTTGCGAGGCACGGCGGTGGAGAGAACACCGCGCGCGTCAGTCCGTCCTCTGGGCTCACGCGGTGATGATTGTGAGCGTATACGGGACGCAAGGACGGAGGACGCATGTCTCATGGCGACTGGCGGATCATCGGCGATACGCACGACGTGGGAGGTGGTATATTACCTTCGCGAGACCGTCCGCCTCGGGCAGACGGCTGTATAGCGCAATGTCAAGCGGGATTCACGTTTATATCGTCTTACTCTCTCATCGTTCCTGCGCTTGTTCAGCTGTGCTGACTATTCACCCGTAGACACCGAAAGCGACACCGGGACACAAGCCGATGCTGCACTTTGCGTCGGAGCTGTTCGAGTCGCACCCGCGGTTCGTGCAGCTTAAATCGATGCTCATGGACTTTTTCAACGGCGAAGAGATCGACGCGATACACCTGGCGGGGCTCGAGCATATTATCAGCATATCGCTCGGACCTACGCCGCCTACAATGAACGCGGCGACGACAACGCTCGAAGCATCGACCTCAACCGCCGAAGACCCCTCCACCCTCCCAAAAGTACACATCCGGGCGTACACGATCCGGCTGCTCAAGTCGGGCACCCGTGTCCCGCGCGTCGAGCTGACGCCGATGGGGCCGTCGCTGGACCTGTCGCTGCGGCGGCACACGGAGGCGGACGCGGAGCTGTGGAAGCAGGCGATGCGGCGGCCGAAGCTGCGGAAGCAGGACGTGGAGAAGGGGCTGGGGAAGAAGCGCAAGAACCTGGAGGTGGACGAGATGGGCGACCTGCGCGGCAGGATACACGTCGGGAAGCAGGACCTGGGGAAGCTGCAGACGCGGAAGATGAAGGGGCTGAAGGCGGGGCGGGACGACATGCTCGTCGACGCGGAGCACGACGACCCGATGCTTGTCGACGACGAGGGCGGCGAGGACGATGCAGAGGGCGGCGAGCGGAGGCGGAAACGGGCGAAGGCAGCGTAGAGGTCACTGGATGTAGTTGCTTACATAATACATGGGATGGGAGAGACACTGACAGCCAAACGCGGGCTCAGTTCAGACGACGTTCTCCCCCGCAAAGTCGATCGCCGCGTCCCCGCTCTCGACGCCCGACGCCTTCTCCCCCGTCGGTCTCTGGCTCCTCTCCCACCAAGTCTCTCGAGAGCACTTGCCCTACGCTCCTTTCCCGCCATGTCCTCCATCAGTCCGTCCTTCCCCGCGTTTGTCCTAGCAGCGCTGTCTGACCTTGCTCCCCAGCCTTCACCCCGGTTATCCCCCCGGCTGACCCGACGACCACGTAAGTGCGCACTGCTCTCGCTCGTCCGCGTGCTCATCCCGCGCAGGACGACGTCCACGACGTCCTCCGACCCGCCCACCTCGACGTCCACGACCTCGGATACCTCCACTACCACCTCGACTACCGACACCTCCACCACGACCACGACCGACACCTCGACCACGTCCTCGGACACCTCCTCGAGCACCGTCGCCTCCTCGTCGACTACCAGCAGCAGCTCCGACACCTCGACCTCTACGACCTCTTCGACTTCTTCCTCGACTAGTACTTCGACTACTAGTTCCTCGTCCTCGATTCCGACGAGCCTCCCCCCGACGACGAGCGAGAGGGCGTTCACTACTACGGATGCGGATGGCAACGTCGCTACCTCGACGTCCTTCGTCATCATCACCCCCACGATCAGCGGCACCAGCTCGACCGACAGCACCAAGGGCACCTCCAAGGGGTGAGTTTCATCATCTCGTGTCTTGTCTTCCCCTTCTTCCCCCTTCACGCGCGCAACATTGGCGTATCCGTGCTCTCGATCCTCTCCGTCATCTCCGTCACCTCCGTCCGGACCCTTCTGCGCGATCGCACGCCTCCTTGCATTTCCGAGCATTTGCTGGACTGTCCCTGCAGCCAGCCTTCGCGCTGCTTGTACTTCCTGTCTACACGTTGCTTGAGCAAAGTTTTGCGGCGCTTTATCACAGCCCCTATCTCGTCAAGTTTTCTTGTTCAGCCTTTGGCGTGGGTGGCGTTCCTTCGTGGTCGCGCACGCAAAGCGCGAGTTTGCAGGAGCGATGCCCTCGATCGTTGGTTGATCGTGTGCTTCATTTCCGTTGACTCCGTGGGACTGCGTGTTGCGACAGCAGTCGTCTCCAGGCCGCGGGCGTGAGCAGACCACGGCAGAGCGAAGCCTGCGTTTGTCGAGCCTTGAAGTTTTCTTCAGCGGTGCTCGTCGTCTGAAATTTTGCGCCACCGAGCGTCGAGTTGCGCCTCTCATGTATCGCGTCAAGCAAGGCTCGACGCATCTCCACAGCTTTTAAGCCTTTTGCGTTCGTGGCGTCGAACTCGTCTGCGTGGAGAACACGTTGCTGTTGGCTCATTTGTCCACTCTCCTATCTCATGCTGCGTTGAGAGACGGCCGCCAGGCCGACAAGTAAGAGACCGCGCGAGATAGGCGTCCTGGACCGGCCGTCCGCCGAGCTCGCTGTCAGCTTTCAGCAAGGTGAATGCATACCGCGTCCTCGCCCTGCGTCGTCGACTGTCTCCGCTATCTCCGCCATGCTCATATCCACATTCACACGCCGCTCACACCCGCACGCAGCTTCTTCCAAAACACGGGCGCGGTCGCCGGTGTCTTCAGCGCGGTCGGCATCGTCGCCCTCGTGCTCATCGTCGCGCTCGTCACCAACGCCGTCCGCCGGCGCCGCGCCAAGAAGCTCGACCGCGAAATCGCCGAGGCCGCGGCGGAGGCAGCGTACGCGCAGCCCGCGTTCACGGACGACGACTACTTCCCGCCCGACGACCGCTTGGGCAACGGCGGGAGCAGCAACGGGGGCGACCTCCGCTCGATGACCACCACCGGCTACTCGGACACGACGCACGGTACGTTCGCCCAGCAGCCCATGGGCCACGGCGAGAGCTACAACATGGCCGAGCTGAACCCGTACGAGTACGGCGCGGCGGGTGTAGGGGCTGCGGGCGCGGCGGGTGTCGGCGCGATGGGTCTGAACAGGGCTCGCAGCCAGACGCAGCCGTATAACGCGTTCGCTGGTCCCGCGCCTGACATGCCTAACCCGTACGACCCCAACAACGTGTACAACCAGCAGCAAGACCCGCGCTACCGCTCACCCGGCCCCGGCAACGAGATGGATCTGCTCAGTGCTGCCGGCCTCGGGGGCGGCGCTGCTGCAGGCTACGGAGCCGCGCACCAGGGATACGGCCCAGGTCCGAACCAGCCTGGCGCGAACCTCGGGCGCAACCCGAGCCTCGGGCCTTCGCAGGCGACGTCGGCGTCCGAATACAGCTCGTACGCACAGCACCCACAGGCCGGCTACCAGCATGAGTACAGCTCGTACCCCGCGCAGCCTGCTCCGGGGGCGTACGGGAACCCGTTCCAGCAGGCTCCCCCACAGAGCTACCAGGGTCAGCCGCCACAGACCCAGTCGCGGCCGCTGTCGATGGGCGACCCGTATGGCGGGTACGTCGAGGAGCCGCAGGAGGCTGCTCCCGGGTACACGAGCCCGACGCCGCCTGCTGCTGGTGCGAGGGCGCCGTCGCCGGGCCCGGAGCGGCTGCTGGGCGGGAACTTTGCGTCCCCGCCTGCGAGCTCGGAGGGACATGAGCACGACTACCAGGACGAGGATGACTATGCGTACGAGCCCAAGCGGGTTCTCAAGGTGCGTGCGCGCGTTCATGCGACTGTAAGGTAGGAGGGCTGACGGGCTGGTTGTGTCCAGGTTGCGAACGAGTGAACTTGATGCTGAAACCGTACTCTCCACTTTCTCGGCTTCGTTCGCTCTACCTGTTTCTGTCTCTCCCTGGACGATGTCCGGCGTGCTGCTACCGCTGCTAATCGCGGCGGCGGGTCCTACCGCCTCCCTAGTCTGTGTGCTATGTCACTGTCCATCGCATGTCCGTAGCTCCCGCGTCGTGCATCGTCCGTCCTGTCGTTGACCCGTCCGTGCTTTCCGCTCCTGCCCTTCGATGTCCGTGTTCTGTTGTCTTTACTGTTATTTATGCCACCTTTTCGTTCATCCGCCCCTTCATGACTCCCATCTGCCGCCTCCCGTCGCCCATCTCCTCGTGTCTCTCACCCCTCGCCTCTCATCACCCATCTCTCAACTCTCATCTCTCATCGCATCTGCCCGCTGACAGCCTAGGATGCCGACCGCGGTTTGACTTTCAGCACCCGATTCTCTTATTCGGCGGGCTGCGGACGCTCTGACGTCCGGTCGCTTGTCACGGTCCGCGGGCGATACTCTATCCTCCCATTTACTTGCAGGCCGCGACGCCGCGTGCCCCCTACCTCCTACCTCATCCCCTCCCGTCTCCTCTGCGCCTGTACCCCCTCCACAGAGGAGCACCGACCGTCGTTGTGTCGGGGTCCGGGGATCTGCTGCATACTGTATGTAGGTAAGGGCGCCGCGTGCGAGTGCGGCCGGGACTTTGCTGCTTCGCGTTGTTGCTGCTGCTGAATTCGTGAACGTTGTTTGACGTCTGATTCCTGAGCTCTTGAAAGTTACGCTGTACGTAGGCTCTTGGTACGCGCTCTTGTGTGTGCAGCGTGTGTATGTAGCGTGTCTGCGTACGTACGTGATGCAACTTCTCGTTTCACTCTCGAATGTCCGAGCTTGAGGTTCAAGTTGATTGGGGGCGTGATTCTAGAACACCTTTGGAAAGCCAGCACACGATTGATTTTCCGGGCTGATCATGAACGACGCCAAAGATGTGTGCGCAACCTCGCTGGGTTTCTGCCCCCGGGCGCTCTGAAAGTTTGCTGGCGTCTGCTTTCGCAAGCTCGCAAGCTCTGAGTCTCACGTGCATTTGGCTTGAAACCACTTACATCCGCCGCTCCGACTGCATGCGACTTGTCAAGACTGCTATACTTATGCCTTGCAAGGTATTTTCCTGACGTGGTATCCCTGTTTCTTGGCCCTTAACTGACAGCCAGTTCGTTGGCACCGCGGCCCGCAGGTTCCTCTCCGGCCCTTCACCCACACAGCGAAGCGAGTGTGTGGAACCTCGCTGCTTCCAACATCCTGGCCCTGCGGCGTGTCTCGCCCAAGAGCCTTTGGCGGCGCGATGCCGATGCCGATGTTCCGTACCGAGCTTGCTCCCGCTGGAAGTCTTCGGCGCACATACGCCTCTTTCACACGTAAGGCACTGGCGGATGGGGAGGCCAACGAAGTATGGAACAAATGGCATGACAGGCCCGCGCCCGTGTTTTCCATCCGGACCTTGCAGCCCAGTAAACTCACTACGGAAGACCTCCTCACGATCAACTTGGCCGAAAGCACCTCCGTCCGAGTCACGGCATCCAGTCCCCACGCCGACTCGGCCAACGGCCGCCCTCCGTATTCTAAGCTGTACGTCTCTCAGCTGCAGATGCGACACGGTCAGCGTGGCTGGCTCTACTACCACCAACCTCCGAACGGCCCGCCCCTCGCTGGGGAGGTTCGCTTCCGCAACACCTCATCGAAGGACCCCGCCAACTTCGGGCTTGGTTTCGACGCCGTGACCGAGAGCGGGATCCCGTGGTGCATTCCTCTTCCTGCGATCGCCATGAGCGAATCGTATGCCGTCTTGAGACACCTCCTCACGGCCGTAGACAGGACGGTCTCTGAAGACCTGATGCAGGAGGCGTCCAAGCTCGAGCGCATACCCAAGCGATGCGTGCACGGGATTGGCCAACCCTTTGAATTGTCCATGAAGGCCGGCTCCCCCATGGTCACGTTGGCAGGCAAGAATGGCCTTGCGGTGGCCAAGCTGCGAAACATAGCGGTGGCGGGTACCGAGACCATACCTGCGCCTGAGCGTGACAAAGGTACGAGGCATTACAAGCACATGCCGTTCCTAGGTAAGTCGGGCCTACCGAGGTGCGATCCGTGACCCGTCTGAAGGCTGACATTGTACATGCAGGGACAGCTGTGTGCGCCTTCGAGCGCTCTTTTCTTACGGGTTACCGCGGAAAGCGCGTCGTCGTCGTGCGCATGTTGCGCTCCGTCAAGTCGGACCCCGTGCGGCTCGACTCGAGCTACGTTGGACCAAAGTTCTCGAGACAGCTCATGCCTAGCAACGGGAAGCTGTTGATGACGGTGTATCGTGGCAAAGTGACGCCCTGGGCGGGCGATGTGGACCAAGAGGCTCCAGAGCACCGCAATTGGGCTGCACCCCTCAGTGTATTATTTGACAACGCTGCTGAGTATGGCTTGCCAAGAGAGCACATACGCGCTCCCACTGACAGGTCAACCGGTGTTTGATGTAATGTATACCACTCAGCTCGCGATCCACAACATGTCTCACGCGCGACGGGCCTGTTCGATGCTCCCGACCATCCTAACAGCCCTCTTTTGCGCGCACATGGACATCTCCTCTCCATCCTCCTCGTCCTCCGGCGCATGTACACCCGCCGCCGCACCCGCAAGCACGTTTCCCGCTACGTCAGTCCGCCCTCTACCCAACGAGCCGTACGGCGCCACTGGCTTCCTCTCCGCCCTGATTACAGCAGTCCACGCCCTCACGAGCATAGAATCAGGGCAGACCAGGCTTGGACACAATGGGCTACGACACACATGCACGACTTGAGGGCGCCGAGCTTGAGCCTGAGGGCGAGCCACAACGCGCGCGAGACTTGTGTCTCTCGAGACGCACTTGCGAACGCAGACGCCCGGCGTGCAGGCTCCGGCGAGCCCCGGACTGATAGAGGGCGGGGGCGAGAGGACACCAACGACGGTGCGGCCGCTTATGAGCATCGTCAACCACCTGAACGAAGCGGAAGGGCGCGGGCTAGCGTGAGGGCGACACGGAATCAGACTTCTCGTACACTTAGGACCTCCTGCCGCGGCATCTTGCATGTATAGTGATGTCTCTTGACTAGCGTCGTTGTGCGCGTGGATGTACTTGCTTGGTGATGGGCAATGTTTCGCTTGACGTACTATGTATTCTCCTTATGCATCCAATGACGAACTAAGACCAGCCACACGCGAGCGTGTCATTGACAAGGCCAGTCCAAGTCGCATCCGAGGCTCGGGCTGGAATGGTGCGGCCTTGTGAGCACAGAACAGAGTTGCGCGATCACCTTGTGAGGTACATAGTAGGCTTGATGCATCCATGGTATGCGGCAGACGGTGACTATACACCATACGGTAGTGTGCGTCAGACTCCGGGACGACGTGGTTAAGCTGTCGGAACCTGCGTATCAATTCCCTTATTGAACTCGTTCCAGGCCCAACTGCCCTGCCCTTGCCAGTACTCCCTGTGCGCCGCGTGAGTCAAGGCCTGCAACGAAGTCAAGAGGCACGCTCACGATGGGAGAGACAGCTGTGAAGTGGACGGAGCCCAAGCTTTGAGCCGGGGATC
The DNA here is from genome assembly GCA_004369055.1 of Polyporus arcularius HHB13444. Classification (NCBI taxonomy): domain Eukaryota; kingdom Fungi; phylum Basidiomycota; class Agaricomycetes; order Polyporales; family Polyporaceae; genus Polyporus; species Polyporus arcularius. The sequence continues at coordinate 28,587 of ML211374.1, forward strand.
ATGCAAATGCGGCTGATGTTGCTTGCGAGGAACCGGCTTGTCCATGCCCGAGACGATGGTGACGGGCATCTCGACCTGCACGTCGTTGCCGGAACCGGGAAAGGGCACCTTGACCTTGAGGTGGTACTAAAGTTCTCGTGAGAACGGAGCGCGAAAGTAAGTATCAGCGTGATCATCGTTGCGCACCTCCCATGCAAGCCGGTCTCCGATGCTGAACGTTGGCGGGACGTTGAAGACCAACTTTGACGAGTATTGCGCGCGCTGTACCCACACGCCTCGCTCTTGGTTGGAGCTCAAGTGCGACCAGCCCGGCGCGTCGGGCATCGGGACCCACTCCTTGGATGGAACGTTGACACCGACGTGTTCGCAAGGCGTGCACGGTGTGACCGACTGGATCGTCTCTTCCCTTTTCTGCACGCGAACCGTTGTACGCCGGACAAGCTGGAATTTGAACTGGGAGGCGTCGGCAGGGGGTGTAGGAAATATCTGCTCTGGTTTGGCGTCGACACGGCCATCTGTCTGTATACGGCGGGTGAGCTTGGCGGCGGTAGTCTTGACATCGACCTTGAAAGGAACGGGCGTGAACAGAGGGAACACGGGGGCATCTGGGATAGACAGCTGCCGAACAGTGGTCACAGAAGGTAAGTCCTCCGAATCCGAGTTCGAAGTCGGAAGGCGCACCTCGATTCTGACCGTCGCATAGTCTCCCCACAGCGCTCTCCGAACTTGCTTCGATTTGTGCCCCGTCCTCCACGCGAAGGCATCCGTAACCAGGGATTGCGTCAGGAGCGGACTCACGTCATCGCGCGGGACGATTACAATGGGAGTATGTTGCTTCCACGGTCTTGTAGAGCGGCCAGCACGGACGGCTACCGTGGTGAGCGAGTACAGTACGCCAGCAGTGCCTCCGGGCCCAGTGCGGTCGAGCAAGGATGGAGGGACGTCGTCCGGGAGCTGGAAGCGGAAGAAGAGCCGCAGGACGTCAGAGTCCGGAGGAGGGTACTCGGAACCATTGGTCCACAATAGGCGGCTGAGGTCAAAGAGCGGGATCGTCTCGTGATCCTCGGAGTCGTTATCCGCGCATACACTGGCCATGATATTCAGGAAAATGTCCGAATGGGGATCAGATGAACTATGTACCATATTGCGCGTCCTCTGAGAGTGACCCATATCTTCTCGAACCGGTCTCCGTTTTCTCGTAGATGCCGGAAGCTGAGCTGTACTTCGCCCTCGAGGTAGCTTCCTGAGCAGTAGGTCGTCGGCGGGATCACGACTTGCATAGACGAGGTCATGGCAGTAGCACGGACGCGAGAGGATGCCCTACGTGAGCTTTATACCGGTCACGACGGTGCTTGACTAGGGTTACGGTATGCCGTCCTCGGGCTGTGCGTCGATTATAGCGACCTCAGGTTCACGTAATGCATCTGTCAAAATCGCAGCTTGTGGCGAATGCGGTGCCACTGCATGCGAGCGGCCGTACGATCGACGACAAAGCCCGCTACTTGACTGTTTTCTACTCCGAGGTGCTCCCTTAGTCGACGCGGGGCGACCAACGTTGAGGTAAAGCGCAGCCAGCCGGGGAAGTTTCAAGTCTTTCGACGGGTCCACGGGCAGTCCTAGTCCAGAATGACGAGACAGATGCCTGAAGACGTCGTCGGGCAGATGTCTCGTATGCTCCGAGGATGGTCGTGGAGTGAAAGCAAGTTCGTGGCCTCCGCCCACGCGGGGATACGCGTCTGGTCACGCGTGACACGATGCGTCTCGTTGTCTCCAACGCGTCGTGTAGGCCAGTACTTCGAGATGTGTCGTCTTATGGTATCCATTGTGTGCGAGGCCTGCGGCATACTTGTGCGAAAGACAGAACGTGTGAGCTTCAGCCGAACGTATCACGCCATTGCGGACTATACCTCAAGCCTGCTGTCGGTAAGGCTTCGAAATTCGGGCTGGCCCACTCGGAGACTTGAACTACGCGTCGACAGCAGATGGGACAGATCCCTCAAGCAGCACGAAGATGTGACCGTACCTCAGCCATATCGTTCTGACGTCGTGTATGCGATGGTCGAATAGGGCGGACAGGTATCGCATGAGCGGAATATTCTTCATGGGCTCCCCGGTTGAGGACATTCCTGAGCTACTGACGCACTATCCGCGGAGATGTAGATGTATACGCGACCGATCACGCGTAGCGAGCTACGACCTGTGCTGTACTGGAGTCGGTCGGAATCAATAGAGGAGTCTTCCTGTGCAAGGCTGTCTCGAGCACTCTTACGATGATATGGCAGAGCTCAGGCAGGGGATTTGATGCACGCGGGCAGACGAACGAACGATACTCTCAGCAGTACTGTTCGTCTGTCCGCCCGGGCAGTGATCCGCAAGAGTTCTATTGCGCCGTTGCGTTGTAGGGAGGTACAAGAGTGCTCAATATGCGACGCGTGCGTACCTCAGACAGCTCGCCTCCAACCATGCGCGCAGGCCGGCCACCAAGTCAACCTTCCCATTACCCTTGCGCGCAGCGCAACCTTCCAAGTACATCATATCACGCCTCGTCCACGATGACTTCGGTTGCTGGTGCGGGCCACCTTGAGCCGCGCGGTTTGTCTTGGTGGGTTCACATCCGTAGTTGTTGGGGCTCGGAACCGTGAGTTGAGTGGAAATAGCTGACGAGCTGGTAGCGGTCGGAAAGTCACCGAGAGGATAACCCTACTCGAGGATTGGGAATTTCTGGTGCACGAGGATATTCATGGATACGGTGGCGAGTTGCTGCTAGCATTCGCAAGTAAGTATGAGAAGGAGCGTCACGCGTTCGAAGCATACCCACACATACCATGGTGAGGCTACGACGAGAAGCAGAAAGACTTGCAGCTGTCAGAGCGCAACAGCACGAATAGACCAGGAGCGTACAAGCAGGGAAGTAACACAATGTTGGTCAAAGCAGCACCAGAAAGGATTTGCGGAACAGATAGCTGAGGATAGATGGTGCGGACCGGGACAGTTGGCGGCAGGAGACAGAGTTGTGACGAGCGCTAGGAATCCGACGCGTCTCTGCTCCTGCCTCGACGAATACATATTGCTGTTTCTGTTCAACCGCGCCAGCTTTCCTTCGCTACTCTGTAGTGAATACCATGATGTAACTCCCCGAGTGTACAACCGTAAAGACCTATTCAAGAGCCGCATTCTCGACGTCATAGCACCTAGCTCAGCGGCCAGCCTCAATCTCTCGAGTCCACCTCATGCTGGCAGAGCGATACATCAATGGCTCTAATTAGAGTACATTGGTGATCCATCCACGCCTCTGGCTAGAGCCGCCTCTGATACATCAACGGACTCTAATTAGAGCCCAATGCAACGCAGGGCGTCCCCCGCGCTCCATTCCGCTTTGGTGAGCCTTTACCGCAACATACCGCTCTGCGGAGGGATGCCCCTTTCGGACGACCTCGCTCTGCCTCCCCGATTTGGCCGGTTTTCCAGCTCCGTCTGGAACGGGCGTGCGCAGACAGGCGCACGCAGATTCCACCCACCTATATTGGGCAGGTTCTGGCGCACGTCTGAATG